>PVLD010035184.1:0-12015 GCA_004027595.1 Dinomys branickii | reverse complement strand
GTACCTCAATCATGTTGACGTAAAATGATAGTAAGTGTAAAACATGAACACAAGAAGATACTACTACCCTCATTAAAACCACTCAGAACTGTCTGTTCCTATGTGCATATAAACTAGAAATACGTTTAAACTAATGTAAATGCATTCTGACATGTTAACTTCCCCTATGAACTTATGTAAGCAATGAATACCATTTTTTAAAGAAAAACAAGCAGAATTATAATTTTGAGCTTTACAAATCAAAACTCAGAAAAATATCATACACTTTTTAAAATTGCTACATGCCTTTTAGCATTACTCCCTTTATTAATCCAGGCAAATGAAGGATATAATTGAATTTTAACTTCCTTCTCCCATTATGATGCGTTTTGGACTTTTTTTATAAGTCTGGAATTTCAAATTTATCGTGAAAAAAATCCGGAAACTAAACAATTGGTAGAGGATAGTGAACTTTTAAAAATGGTTGCCATTAAGTTATATTCATAACTAATATTTTACATTTTAATGAATACAAAGCACTATTTGTCTAGTCCCTGCTGATAGTAAAACATTTTATTTCATCAAAAGCTACCCCTAGCCCTTAAAATGTGTTCAAATTAGAAACAGTCCAGAAAAAAGCCACCAACTTACCTCTTTCTTTCTCAGTGGGTCAGTGTGGGGGACAGACTTTAGTTTCAAACTAACAAAACCACATCAATTCCTTCTTTGTACCACTTCAAGGACTACCCAAAAGAAAAGATTTAGCTGCATCTGACTTCTTCATGACACTGCAAATATAGCAAGCTAGTTCCCATGCCCTCCATGTCTACACAAAGTAATGCTATTCAAGACAAAATTATGTGGCTGATTTAAAATTTTTTCATATTCTAAGGAATATTGTCCTATACAAAGCCATCATTATTGAGAGTATATTCTCATGTAAGAGGTTTCCAAATTTCTTATGGCCCGAAGTTCATTCTTTCACACTGAATTTGAATTTTTATAACACTCAAAAGCCATTTAGCATGCCAGCCTGGGCTACAAAGTTAGCTCGAGGCCAGCCTGAACTGCACAGCGAGACCTTGTCTCGAAAAAGGAGACCAAAAAAAAAAAAAAAAAAACCATTTAGCTTTGAGAATAATGGTAAAAACTGTGTGACACTGGTGTTGATTAGTTACAACAATAATTACAATCTCCTGAATTGGACAGAAGTTTTATCTACATATACTTATGCTATGTAACTGAGCATTGCAATTGCTTATAGATCTTTTATTTGTACTAACAAACACAGGTGCTAACCTTACAAATTTGAACTCATGCAATAATCATGACAACTCTCTGAGTACTATTTTTCTCATCAATCCATGTTTTATAAAGAAGAAACCTGAGGCATGGAAAGTTCCAGTAACTTACTTAGGTAAAATAGCTAGTTAAAGGTCAGAGCTGGGATGCACACTCAGAGGATATGGTTAAAAGACCTGAGGTCATACCCACCATTTTATGGTGCCGCTGTCTTAGGAGAATTAACTAACTGGTTTTAAAGGCAATTCCAACAGTGTAATTCACAAAAAGAGAGGGAGTCTGCATGGACATAGGGCTGGAGCTCTCTCCACTGAAGGAGACAGCAGAGGAGGAAGCCAAAGGTAAGAATACAGGAGGAGAGAGCCCAGAAAAGGTCAGCCCACACTTCTTCTTTGATTAAGCTAAATGGTATCTTCAGACTAATTTTGCAACTTCAATTTTGCCTTGTCAACCCAGAGTCAGCACTTGATTTGCTTGTGAAATGTCTATTTGGTGATGTATTCAAATTTAATAGTAGACTGGTCTAGAGCCTCGCTCTGCCCTTAATGAATCGTACTCTGACAATGCAAAATAGTTTTGATGACCTAAGTTATCATAAAGATGTGGTACCAATACATATACCCAATGGAATTCAAACTCTAAGTGTAAATTAAGTTGCAATTTCTCACTAAATGAAGTTAAGGCATAATTTCAGTTCTTTGACACACTGTTACCATCTCTTACACCTGGTACACTAGAATTTTATTTTGTCACCCCTGCCCATCTCTCAAGTTCATTTGTTTGATAGACGCTTTATTCCCAGTCATCCCATTAAATCTTAAAGGACAAAAAGATAATTATGCTTTTATCTAAAGACATATATGTCAAATGACTTCATTATGTACCCTTATGGCTGAATTATAATACCATTTCTTCTTCCAAACCTTCCATCAGATAAGTAGCAAAGCCAGGGATGTACAAAAGTTGCTAATTATGAAAATATGCTATTTTTCAAGCTAATCTATAAAATATTTTAAATTAGTTTCCCTCATATCACCATCAAACAATCCCAGTAAGGAGTCAGTACTTTCCTGATAGCTATACCTACCCAGAGAATGAGAAGGAAAAACATGTGGGGTACATATTTACTAGGTGGGGAGGAACTTGGTATCCTCAATTCCCCGGTAAAATAGTAGTAGAGGTCCCATTCAAGACAGCTACTCTTCTTCTGGGTATTTTTACAGAACTAAAAACATACCACAATGATATATGTGCACCCATGTTTATAGCAGTGCAATTTGTCATAACTAACTCATGGAAACAACTCAAATGCCTATCAACTAAGGAATGGATAAAAAAGCTGTGGTATTTTTATACAATGGAATATTACTCAGCTATAAAGAAAGATAAATTCGAGGCTTTTATAATTAAATGGTTGCCGCTAGAGACCATGCTTATAAGTGAAATACATAAGTCTCACGTGTATGAACATTGTATTGGCTCCCTAGTATAAGAACCTGAAAAAGTAAATGGAATCGAAAAGATACAATAGACAGTGAGAAAGGGAAAAAAACTGCTCAAAAGGAAAGAATGACTGGGATGAGGGAAAAGAGAAAATAAAGAAGAAAGGGGAAAAAAAAAAAAAATATATATATATATATATATATAAGATGGCTGAGATAATTGTACTATTAATTTCTGTTGCTTTCTTGAAAGGAACATTTGATATTCAATTATTTGATCATTCTTACACGTCTATATTTGTTTATTAGAGAAACCAATATGAAGATAACAGTATGTAATACAGCAAACCTCATCTGAAATTCTGTATTGTTATTGTTTTTATGTTGTTTCATTTATGTCTCTGGATTTGTTAATATGTTTTGGTTCTTTTATCTCTAAAAATAAAATTTAAAATAAGAAACTTTATCTCCTCACAAAATCAAAGAAGATAAGGTAAAAGAAAACTATTTACATTAGTAAGAGCATTCAGTATACTGAATGAACACAAGAAAAGTACATAAGATCAGAGCTTTTTTATGCAATAATAAATATATTAAAAACAATTTCCACTTCTGACAAAAGCATAAAAAGACATATGTATTCACACAAATATTAACTAGAAATAGTCTTTACAAAATTGTGTATGACCTACAAGAAGAAAATTATAAAATTCTATTGATAGTTATAAATAAAAAATAGCAAATATAGAGAAGAACTATGTATTTTTTTTTGGAACTATGTATTTTAAAATGAGTTCTTTGCAGATGAAAATTTTTCTGTAATTTACTAATGTGCTTAATGTAATCCCAATGGAGCTTTTCAAATTTAACAAAATTATTTAGATTTCATCTCAAAGAACCAATCGATAATAGCAAATAATTTTTAAATATATTAAAACATTA
Source organism: Dinomys branickii (assembly GCA_004027595.1). Lineage (NCBI taxonomy): Eukaryota > Metazoa > Chordata > Mammalia > Rodentia > Dinomyidae > Dinomys > Dinomys branickii. The sequence continues at coordinate 8,350 of PVLD010035184.1, read as the reverse complement.
TATTATAATAGTACTATCAGTATAAGAATAAATAGATTAATTGAGTCAAATAGATAGTCTAGAAACAATAACATAGATATATTAAAATCCTTTAATATGTGATAATATAGGCTGACAAAAACAATGTAGAATAAAATTTCCATTTGATAATTTATATTGAGACAACTGCTTAACTATCTGGAAGCAAAATCAAGTTAGATCCAAAATTAAAAATCCAAAGGGAATGAAGAAGTCCAGTGTAAACTAACAAAACCATAAACTTATGACAAAAAGTAAAGTGAAATTTTATGACACCTCCAAAGGAGAAATAACTTTCTAATCTGAGAAGCAATGAAAGAAATCAAACACAAAGAAAATGAGTGATGGATTGATTCCTAAAATTGTTAAATCATTTGTGCCCAAAAAAGTAATGGCAAACAACAAAGTGAGAAAGCATGCCTGACACTGATTAAGGCAATATATATCGATATATAGATATGGTATCCTATGTGTGTGTGTGTGTGTGTGTGTATATATATATATATATATATACACACACACACACACACACACACACACAATGTTTAAAAAGGATATATATATATTAGAATATATATATATAGTGTTAAGAAAAACAGTAAGATTCAAGTTATTAAATCAAAAAGTACATAAACAACCAATCCATAAATGAAGAAAGGCAACAGTTTAATAACTACTTAAAGACACTAAATTGCAAATCAGAGAAATCTAAAAAATAAAAAACAGATAGGTATAAAATAAAGAATGAGACAGCAAATATCAAGGTTTTTTTAACAAAAATACTCATTTCTAAGGAGGATGCAATGAAATAAACACTCTCATTCATTACTAATCAACTTATAAATTGGAACAACCGTGTAAGATTCTATGACCATGTATATGTAAAGAATCCTAATCTGTTCATGTTTTCTAACCTAGAAATTCCACATTTGGAAATCATATAAGGAAACTATCACAACACAAAGAAAATTTTATTGATGGAAATATTAATCATGGTAGAATTTATAATTTTTAAAATGGGGTCAGATATAATGACACATGCCTATAAGGCAGAAAGGTCACAAGTTTAAGGCCAGATTGGGCTACATAGCAAGTCTCAGGGCAACCTGAACTGCAGAACAAGATCCTGTCTCCAAAAAAATAAATGGAATGATTTAAATGTCAAAAGCTGGGTAACTGGGTAAGAAAAATATGGTATATGCGCTAGCTATATGGATCACCATGTATCCATGAAAAGTAATGTCTTAAAATCATTGTAAGAACGTCATATATGAGTGGATTTTTTCATGGTAAATGTGATATGTAGTAGAATACAATGTTATAAAAACACATATATGGTTATAAAGCAATTCATTTTATTAAAATATTGAAGAAAATTTACATAATTTTCAATATTAGTTGTCTTTAGTATATAAGACTGTTTATAATTTTTCCACTGTTCCCTGGTCTGTTTTTCAAGTTCTCTCTCATAAATATGTATAATGAATAGACTTATACAAAACTCTAGATCTTTTTAGGGAAAATAATTAGAAGGTGAATATCACTTTAAATGAAGGTGAGCAACAGTATAAACAGCACATTTCTCTTGTGCCTTATGAGATTTTGTTCTTTAAAATTGAACAGAAGAAAAAGGTGACATGAGATAGCCAAGACTGGGGATTCAGAACTGGACAAAAAGGCAAGGATTGTTTAAAAGTGCAGCTTAAAATATAGTTTGAAATGTATTCGAAATGTGGTACCTCCACAATGAAGCTACAGAAACTAAGTCTCAACCAAACCTTCTTGATTAATGGGTGTAAACAAAGCATAGAAAGAGAAACCCTCCTGAGTGCATGTTTGTTAGCTATACCTTCTTATTCATGCCTATATGGCACCATTTATGTTGTTATTTCTACTGTATGTCATAAGCATAAGCGTTTGGGTTTAAAATGAGTACATTGCCATTCTAAAATAAGACTTCACTTTGTAGTTACAGTGTAGTACCAAAAAGAGGGAATGAAGTGATTATCAAAAGGGACACTCAAATCTAAAAGACTGAGAAACTCTGATAAAAGGCAATGGACCCTTGGCTCTCCCTCTCCAACAGTCTGGCTATCACCCTAAAGCCCTGTAAGACACTGAAGCCTCGGTGTGCCATTCAAAAGTCACAGTAAGGGAACTGTCAGTGTACTTGCTCTTTTCTGCTACTTTTTGAGGAGATTTTCAAAGAGAACTAAGAGTCATAAAAACTGCATTTATGCAAGATTCACTTTGGTTAGAAACAAATGTTTGAGAATTTCCAACCTGCCTAAATTAATTTCGTATGTGGTTCTGGCTTACTTGGTTAAAAATCTAAAGGTCTTCTCACTTTCATATCGCACTTACGGCTCTCTTTTGCAGAAGGCAAAATGTGAATTACTATTTCTGTTTTATAAATATGGACACTAAGGCCTAGAGAATTTGAGTGGCTTCTGCAGAATATACACAGTTTCCTAATATCGGCCCAACACTCTTTACAGCTCATTCATTTAATTCAAAAATATTTGCTCAGGGCCTACTGTGTACCTAGCTATGTTCCTGTTACCAGAGACAGTGTCCCTGCCCTCATGAAGACTAAATGTTTGCAGCAAAGCCCGGCAATGTATAAGTACACAAACATCAGAGCACTTCGCTCTTTGAACAAAAGCAGAGTGTGACATCAACAAGGAGAGGGTGCTTATTCTAGACAGGGTGATCAAGGGAGTCCTCTGCGAGGGAAGAGCCAGAGGAACAGACATGTGAATCCCATGTATGTTTGGCAGCGGAATGGTAAGTGCAAAAACTCTAAGTGAGGAGCATTCCTGGTGAGCTTGCAGAATGTCCAGGTGATCTGTGAGGCTGAGCAGTTGGTGTATCTTACCATATATTGTCTTCTGCCATCTCCCCTAGTCAAGCTTCTTTTGAACCATAAATTTTACATCTAGGTTAATGAGTATATTCCTCCTCTGTCAGGTTCCCTATAAAGCAGCCTGATTCACCCACCAGTCGTTCCTCCATCTTCTATTGATAAGAATACCTAAGAATCCTAGTTGGCTTTCATTGTCCTTCCCAGGGTCCAACTCAGGAAAAACAATCACAGAGGCACAAGATAAGACCAGGGCCCAAGAAATCAACAGCATCTACATATCTACCTCGAATCCTCTAAGATAGATACATTTAGCATGACCTAAAAATTGCCACAAATAAGGTTTGACCATTTTAGAAAATCAATATATAATGAAAATCCTCTAACATCAGCCTCAGTACGGTACAATCTTCCTTCATTGGCCCAGTAAGTACTTGACAATCTCGCAGTGTGTCGTCAGGTACTGAACTCACTACCAAGCATTTTCCTTTGTTTTGTTTCCATCTAGAAACTACTGTGCAGAACTAGTTATTTTCATGTGTGTTTTGTTCCTGCTGACAACAATGTTTGAGCTAGGTCTTTCCTTAGATATGGCCCCTAGAGCACTAAAAGAAATCAACTTAAAAGACTAATAATAATACCAATAGTTTACAATTACCTAACATTTACTATACCTCAAATCCAGTGCTCAATTTTATATGTATTATGGCATTTACTCCTCAAAATTCTATAACATAGATCATAATATGATACTTATTTAATAAATGCGAAAAGTGAAGGACTAAGACATTAATTTGCTGAGGTTACAAGCCCCATATCTCACTAACGTCTGACTAGGTCTCAGATCTGCCTGCCTCTGAAGCCTGGCAGCAAACATGCAGGTGCATCTGATTAAAAAAGGGCAACAGGCTGAGATATGCCTAGACAAGAGAACAAAGCTGAATCATAACAAGGGTGTTTTCCCTCTCCACTCTTTAAACTGTTGATAGTCCTAGCTTTTATAGAAAAGGGTCCTATTTCTGAAACCTCCAGTCCCCCACACAACCTCTTGAAAGGAAACTAAGTAAGCAGATCCAGAGAGATAGTTTTACTCACACATGCATCCTCCCTCTCAGCATTCTGACCTAAATGGTATTGCATTCTTAAAGTAATGGACCCTGTTTCTTAGTCTACCTGCCGTTCTCACTGAATTTGATGCACTCCCTTTGTGATATTTCCAAATCCATTTATAGAGAGTGAAGAGAAACCTTCCCTTCCCTGGGGAACTAAAGGTCTTGAGTCTGAACGGTCAGCCATTCCAAGGCTCCAACTTCCTTATTTCTACTACACAGAAGTCTGGAGCCCAGAGTTCAGTCAGATCAGTTCCAGGCCATGTTTTCCCAACCCAAAAGATATTCAGTTCAGCTGCCACAAAAGACCTTGATGAGGCCCTTCTACAGAGCAGAAGGTTCTGGGGATAAAACCCATTGAGGGACCTATGCCAAAACATGTTCCACCACAGCCTTGGGCTAAACATGAGGAAGCTTTGGGGCCACAGGGAAGTCCAGGGAGTAGGCTCCAGAAAGCTCAGCCTTGACTGTCTGAAACTACCATACACGCCCTTGACAGGCTCAAGCCTGTCATGTAGCCAGCCATCTACCACCGCCATGTACTCACAGCACACACAGGCAGTACACGCCCGGAACACTCTCGCTGTCCCTCAGCAAATAGCTGCCGTCCAACCCTGTGGCGAGCAGGAGCTTCTCTCCGGTCTCTCTGCTGATTTTACCATGATACACAGCTACTGTATCCATGGCCTGGTGGATTCCAGTGGCTGAGGTGAGGGATTACAAAAGGGAGATGCCACCACTGTGGCTGCCTCTGCCAGGAACGAGTCAACCACCTGACTCCAGTTCAGCCAGTTGTGCAAAATGAGACAAGTACCCAAACAACAGGATGTTGTCTACCTGCTTTAAACCTCCCTCTCAAACTTCAGTTAAAAGCAGCTCAGCAATTTAACAGCTGGATTTTACTGAACTTGTCATGGAGTTTGATCCAGCTCTCCAACATGGGATTCTTACCGACAGGGGAGAAACACTGGACAAAAGACCCTGCAAGCTTTGGGTTGTACTGACAAGGTAGACCTTTTATATAGATCAGAGTGCTTGCTTGGTAATGCTTTAGTCCTTGTATTTTTCCCCCAGAGCCGCCAGAGATGACTTAGCTTAACGAGCTTCCAAAGGGGTTGACAATAGAGGTATGTCACTGTGTGGAGAAGAAATGAACTGACAAAATTAAAAGACCAAAAGTTCTAAGATCAAAACACTCAAAGTATCAATACAAAATCACTAATGAACATGGCCATGAGGCTTCTGTAGAATCAGAAGTAATAGGGAAACAATGCATTTGGAGCAAGTTCTTGCTCTCCTTCCTTTTCCTACCACACAGTCATCTTGAACAGTGTGTGTGTGTGTGTGTGTGTGTGTTGCTAGGGATGGAATTTAGGGTATTTCACATGCTAGGCAAGCGCTCTACTACTGAGCTGTAGATGAGTACTGCTTGAACAATCTTGACCTTGAGCAAATACTAATTTTTTTCTAACTTTCTTGAAAATCCCAAAGTACTGGTTGATTGTACAAAAATCACAATAAATGTCCAAAGACATTCCAGATTTACCTCTTTGGTGGTCCTTAGATGACAGACCAACTGATTTAATTGGTGCTTTATCTTTATGCAAATTTGTGTGTGTCCTTTGATATATAAGACCAACTTTCAGCGTTTTAACTATAAAATCTGTTTCAAACCATTTTTCAAGTGTGGGTAATTATGTTGTGATTTTTATTCTCTGTTGTTTCTAGAGAATATTTCTTATGCAGTTAACGCTAAACTTCCAATTTCAAAAGAAATCTTTCAACCTGCATTTCTTTTTCTGAAACAAAGTGTCACATTTATCTCAAAAAGTGCCAAACAATATTTTTCGCAAACTTCCTCCATTTTCACTAAAATAGCATTTTTAATGCCTGAAGCTTAATGATCTCATGTGCCTTTAGCTTATGCAAAATACTTTATAAATTAGAGTTTAAATAGTTAAGTCTATGCTACCTAGTGTATTTTTTCCACAGCTTCAGTGCCTAGTTTCCTGAGAATATTATAAGGCTGGTATCTCAATAAAGAGAGTGATATTAAATCCTCCGTGGATCAGATGGACATAGCTACTTTGTAGGAAAGGCGGATATTTACTCTCCATGTACTGTGATTAAGAGCAATCATTTATGAATTTCATGGTGTCCAGTAACGATTCTCCTACACTGAAGAGTGCCCAACTTTAGTAGCCAAACGATAAAAACCTCCTACACCTATTTTCAACACTAAGAATAATTTTTTTAAAGAAGCGAAAATTCAAAGTGACATTTGAGGGTGGCTCTGAGGATTAGGCCAAGACTGTGTCATCATCTTCCTATTTCACATATGTTTGACCAACTCCCTTTCACCATTTTTCATGATTTGGATCAAAGAAGAAATTGATCTGATACATGAACACAAGCTCCAATATTAAGGACTTGAGAAGCTAAGCCACTCTGGATGCTATGCTTCAAGCAAGGAGTGCTTAGCCCAGTGAAGTTAATCATAATGTTGGCGTTTTAAGTATCCACTGAGAAAGCAGGGAAGAGGATCCACTTACATCAGTCTGTATAGACAACATCCCACTTGTCACTTGAATTGTGAGAGCTTCCAATGTTTTGTAGGTTAAATAAAAACTAACCTTTTTGTCTCTGAACAACTCTGAACAAATGATCCACAAACTTAGGAACATAGAAACTTGGATCTGACAGGATGAGTGTACTGTGCATCCTTTTCTTTCTCTGTTTTGTTCTATGTTCCTAAAATAGCACACCTGTCAAAGCATCCAGGTACAGTGGGGTTCAGTACAACTAAAATTGTATTTAAAAAGGAACAGATAAATTATAAGGTAATAATACAACTCTCACATCCCGTACTTCATTGTCATTTCACAAGTAAGCTGACAGCTGAACCAGCCCACTAGTGCGGTGTTGATGAAAAATACTGACATCTTCACTCGAGTGCTGCACCAGTACTAAATCTGACTTTAGCAAATTCAAAACTTCATGCTCAGCTTGAAGTACAGAAAAAGTGATTAAAATGTCTCTCTTTATTCCCACTCCCCAAACCTGTAAGACAGGAGGATGAGACAGGGATCAATGAAGAAAGAGAAAGAGATGGAGAATGCGTCCTAAGAACAAGTATAAGCTACTTAGGAGAAGAATAATCCAATTAACTGATTATTCCCTGTCTCCTCTACTTGAATTTAAGGCCCACAGTGGCAAGATTTTGTGATAGCCTTGCATTGCTGTTATAAAATACATGCAAAATCAGTTTGAAAGAAGAAAGTTTTTGGATGATAATTTCAGAGACTTCAGTCCACGGTCATTTGACTCTGTTACTTTGGGCCTGAGATAAGGCCAAAATTCAAAACCACTTTGAAGATATCAATACATAATACAACAACCATTGTTAATTTCCTACCACTTTGTCTGTAACTCTGTATTGTTTGTCCTGTTCTTATGCTATTTTGTAAATGGATGTCTATTTGTTAGTACGTTTTCTTCTTTTATTTTTTTATTTTTTTTATTTAAAAAAAAAAGTACAAAAACATATTAACAAACAGACACCAATTAGTATAAAAAATAGTACAATCACAACTGATCTATAGACACGGTGATATGGTCTCAACAGTGGTTATTGCTTTATCCATTGACATCTTCGAAGTGTAAATATATGAACCCATATACAGACATGCAAAATTGGTCAGACAATTTTTTTTTTTTGGCGGTACTGGGGATCGAACTCAGGACCCTGCGCTTGCTAGGCAAGTGCTTATTCCACTTAGCTATATCCCCAGCCCCTGGTCAGACAATTAATCTTCTCAACAACAGAAAAACACAAAAACCAAAAATCCAAAGACAGAAAACAAAACAGGCAAACAACAAAAACAAAACAAAAAAAAACCACCAATAGTTGCTGCTTTGCATATTGATATCTCCGAAGTGTGTGTTCAGGATAACACATACAGACATACAAGATTGATCGAATAACCTGTCATCAACTATTCCTTAGCATTAAGTGATATAATACAATAGTAGAACCATGTTAGCCCTCCTGCATATATGTATATTCATATATACATACATACATTTTTGTCTCTTTCTTTTCTCCTTTCCCTCGTCTCATCTGTTCTTTGTTTTTGAACAGATTTCCCTCATGTCTCTTAGTTTGCATTCCCACGCTCGGGTTCTTACACCAGTGATACAATACGTTGCCTGCACATGTATCGCTGATTTATTTCACTTATGAGTATGGACTCCAGTTTTGACCACTTGCCTACAAAGTCCCCAAAACTGTCTTTCTTTATAGCTGAATAATATTCCATTATATAAAAATGCCACAATTTTTTAATCCATTCTTCTGTGG
>PVLD010035183.1:0-11996 GCA_004027595.1 Dinomys branickii | reverse complement strand
TGGAGTTTTTGGGGTCCTCCATGTATAGTATCATGTCGTCTGCAAATAGTGATAGTTTGACTTCTTCCTTTCCTATCCTTATTCCTTTTATTTCTCTCTCTTGTCTGATTGCTCTGGCTAGTGCTTCCAGAACTATGTTGAATAGGAGTGGTGACAATGGACATCCTTGTCTTGTTCCTGACTTTAAAGTGAAGATTTTCAGTTTATGTCCATTTAGTATGATATTGGCTGTTGGTTTGTTGTAGATGACTTTGATCAGATTGAGGTAGAAGCCATCTATTCCTATTTTTTCTAAGGTTTTTAACATGAATGTATGTTGGACTTTATCGAAAGCCTTCTCTGCATCTTTTGAGATGATCATGTGGTTTTTGTCTTTGACTGTATTAATATAATGTATTACATTAATTGATTTGCGAATATTGAACCATCCCTGCATTCCTGGAATGAATCCTACTTGGTCGTGGTGTATAATTTTCCTTATGATTCGCTGTAATCTATTTGCCAGTATTTTGTTGAGTATCTTTTCATCTATGTTCATTAGCGAGATCGGCCTGTAGCTCTCTTTCTTGGTTGCGTCTCTCTCTGGTTTTGGTACCAGTATAATACTTGCCTCCAGAAATGTGTTGGGGAGAGTTGCTTCCTTTTCGATTTCATTAAAGCGTTTGAGGAGTGTTGGCATTAGATCTTCTCTAAATGTTTTATAGAATTCTGTGGTGGAGATTATTGATGGGTGCAGTGGCATGCACCTCCCTTAACCAAGGATGGTATGGCTCCTACCACTGGTGAATAGTACCTGCTAACAGCAAAGGGCAACACTAGGTCCCTAAATGCCACCATTGTCCAGGGATAGTAGTCAGCCTAGTAGCAGGTTGGTTGCATTTGACACTGCTCTCATTGAGAGGCGGTGATTTGTTTTCGTAAGAACATTTGTGTGCTTCAGAGTTGACTTATTTTCTTTGCCAGTAAAGTTAACAGCAGCATCGCCATTCATGTACATAAAGACAACCGTATTTATTGTTATGACTTTCCACACAACCTCATCTCCAGTTAGAGAAAGCATCTTACAGAGGAGGGAGAATGGCACTGGGTTCATGGTCTCAGGTTTCACAGGCCTTGACATCACAAACGGATGGTAGGATGATAAAATATAATGCTAGGGGGGCGATTATGGAACCGCATGAGGACAACATCACTCAAGGGTATATCAAGCACTTATAAGACTTTATTAGGTCTGATAAAAAATATGGTAAATGCTGAAGGCAAAGGGCCCGCCTAAGGAAATGCAGGGTTGTATAAACATCGCAGTGTGTCCTCATCCACCTTCTTCACTGGATTTGGCACTGTGCAACTTGTAGCGGTTCTCCAAAGTCAAAATACCCTGAAAGATAATGTTTTCAGTCAATTAAAGACATGGAGACAACCATGACAGTGCAGCTGAAGACACTCGTGGCAGAGGACTTAGAGCTGCTTCAGAAAGGAGCAAGAGCGATGGCATAAGTGTGTTCACACAGAGGAGGAGCACTTTGAAGGGGTTAATGGCAATGTCTCTTTCACTCTGATAAGTTTTAAATGTAAACATTCGCTGTATTTTATGATCACAGTGCATGCAGCGCTATTTTCTTTAGTCAGAGTGCATGGATCCAGGACATGAAGCATAGAAATAAAAGACCTTCTCTCACTTTTATACCTAATAACTCGTGTAAGACCTTTTGCTTTCTGTGCATGCATCCTTGGGCTTTTTGTATCTGAAGGGCAAATGACCAAGGGGAAAATATTTTCAGCATGGGAAATGGTTAAATTGGAAGCTGAGACTTCCCACTGGCCAGCTGTGGCTTTTCAAGCCTCAAAATACAGAGACACTGGCTGAGATGTTGGGTGGAATTAGCAAAGGGGAACTTTTTTCTTCACATAGTGGAGAGAAGGAAGACTATATCTGGAATCTAGGGGATCCACTAGGAGGCCTCTCCCTAGTCCCATGCATAAATGTATTGGTCATGTGTTGTAATAACGCAATAAAATAGTATTGCGGGTAAAGAATAAAAAAATTCTTTTTGAATTAATAGTGATCCTCTTGCTTGAGCCTCCCATGTGCTGGGGTTATAAAATTTTGTATTTAGATAAATATTTTGTTCAATGTTGGAGAAGAGAGATTCAAATATGGGATGGTGAAGGAGAGAAAGAGTCTTGTAATACTGTATTTTACTGGACCTTGTTAGTATAAACTGGTTTTGTCTTATTTTTATTGTTAACTGACTATAGCTATATAAACTTATGAACTGCAAAGTGATATTTTGACTTGTGAATACAATATGAAGATTAAATAAAGATAGTTATCATACTCATTACCTGAAATGTTTACTAATTTTTGAGATGAGAATATTTGAAATTTATTCTCTCAGCAATTTTGAAATGTGTAAGAACTGTATTCACAATAGTGTGCAGTGGAGTTCAGAAAACAAAACAAATAAAAAGCAAAACAACATATTTCTCTTGTGAGTTCGAGACCAGCCTGGGCTACAAAAGTGAGCTTAAAGCCAGCCTGAACTGCATAGCAAGACCCTGTCTCAAAAAGAATAAAACCAAACCAAATCAGAACAAAACCAACCAAAGAACCAAACAACCCCCCAAAAAAACCCATATTTATCTTGATATTTTGTACCTTTTGTCTATAATCTCCTTTTTTACCACCTGTGTGTGTATGAGAGATGAGAGGGTAAGGACGAGGGAGAGAGAGGGAGAGAGAGAGAGAGAGAGAGAGAGAGAGAGAGAATATGTAAAGTATCTTCTAGAAACAGTGACAGCCACAGTAGCAATCAGAATGCTTAACACCTACATCTTGGCTTCTGAATATTATTCTTCACTAATAGAAGTTACAATTGCTTGGAGAAATGTGTGGTTACATCTCTGGCAAAGGAAAGCCAAAAGTGAACTTGGTTTGTTTGTTTTTGAGGCAGGCTGTCCTTGAATTTATGGAGGTCCTCTTGCTTCAGGCTCCCCAAGTGCCGAGGTCACAGGCATCACCATGCTTGGCTAAAGGTGAACTTGGATCATCTCTTGTTCTATTGAGCAAGGAAACCCTCAAAGATTAATAGGATCATAGCAAAGAGCTAGAGGGATTGGCTGACATAAAAAGGGTTCCCAGTGGCTAAATACACAATAATTTGATAATCAAAAAAGGAATATGTTAGAATGAATAGAAAAAAATAATTTTGAAGTAAAAAGTCTAATTTAAAAAATTGTGAGAGAAGTATAGGAAAGGGAGAATTCTTTTTAAATTTATGTTAGCTTGTAAAGATAGAAAGAATAACGTTTAAAATTTTCAGCAGACTGAAAGCTTCAATCTGATAAAGGTCAGTTACAGAAAATTTATAGATATTATATTTACGATAAGAGAACAAATGTTTTCCCCTATGACTGGGCAAGACAAAGACCCCACTTTCATCACTTCTGCTCAGCACCGTACTTGAGATCCTAGCCATTACAATAAGGCAATAAAAAAGGATCAAAAATGGAAGAGAAAGAGTAAAACTGTCCTTGTTTGCACAAGATTGTTTACCAAAAAAATTCAACAGGATCTAGCATTAATTTAAATGAATTTAACAAAGTTGTCATAGGTTAATGTATAAAAATCCATTGTATTTTCCTATGCAAGGATTGAAGAAGAATAAAATTTTAAAAATTTCATATATAATACCATTAATGAATATACAGTACTTTAGAATAAATATAACAAAACCCATCTGAGATCTGAAAACTATACATGATGCTGAAAGAAATGAAAGAAGATCAACACATAAATGGAGAGATTTGCAGTATCCAGATACTGGGAGGTTCAATACTGTTAATATTGCAACTGTCCCCAAACTGACTTGTAGATTCAACACAATCCCATCAGCCTATTTTATAGAAATTGACACAGCAGCTATAAAATTTACATGGAAATGCAAATAAAAACCAAAATGATGTTTAAAAAAGAACAAAGTTGGAGGGCTTATCCTTTATAATTTCCAGGCTTACTATAAATCTTCAATAATAAGGATAATTTGGAGTGGTCAAAATAGTAAACACATACATAGGACAAGATAGAGTTTAGCATTGAAAACAAATGCATATTGGATTGATTTTAAACAAAGATGTAAAGGCAAGTCAATGCAGAGAGGAACATCTTTTTAAAAAAATGACACCACAGTAACTAGATGGAAAATAATGGACATCAACTTTTACCTCATATCATACATAAGAATAAACTTAAAATGGAGCGTGTATCTAAATGTGAAACACACCTGTAAGTTTCCTAAAAAAACCCCCATATAATCATGATCTTGTATGAAGCAAATATTTCTTAGGAAGCTAAAATCATAAACCTTAAAAGAAAAAAGCTTGATAAATTGGATTTCCTAAAAACGACCTTTTTGCTTTTTGAAAGGTTCAGTTGAGCAAATAAAAAGACAAGCAGAGCAAGAAGAAATATTACATACAAAGGACCTGAACACACAAGTATAAAAGGAACTCTCATAATTTAATAACTAAGAATAGAAGCAATTAGATGAAAAAAGTAGATAAAATATTTGAACACACACTACCAAGAATATATACTCATGCCCAATAACCACATGAAAAGATACTCCATGCCACTGCTTGTCATGGAAATGCAAATTAAAACCACAACTAGATATCACTAGAAGACCATCAGAATGTCTACAGTTAGAAAGAGTGACCATACCAAGTATTGGCAGGGATAGGGGATAACTGGAACATCTTTACACTGCTTTGAGGGATGGAAAATGGCTTATACATATGGGTAAAATTTGCATATTCTTAAAATACGACCCAATCATTCCACCCCATGGCGTTTTCCCACGAGAACTAAAAACATATGTCCAGACAAAGGCTTGTAGAAGAATACTCACAGCAGCTTTGTTTGTAATAGCTTTAAACTGGAAACAGCCTAAAGTTCATCCATAGGTGAAACAACTGGACAAATCCAAAATGTGGAATCTGAAGAAAGACAACTGACCTGGGCTCTGCAAAGGATGCCATATAATGGAGAAAAGAAGAGATGGGGAGGGCACAGGTTGATGGAAATGAGAGGGACGTGGCACATAGATGCAACATATATAGTCTGAACAGACCTTGAAAGGAGAAAAAAGTTAGAAAGAACATAGGTGAGAAAATTGCAAACCTTTGAATATAAACGGTATATTGTGAGATACTGAATCAATATTGCTTTTCTTAGGCATGGTAATGGTGATGTAGTTGTGAAAAAATGCTTCTGTTCTTTGACGATGTGTGTTGAAATATTTAGGACTGAAGTGTCATGATGTATGTAATCTATTTTCAGATGATTTGTCAAAAAAGTTTTGTGTGTGTTTGTGTGTGTGTGTGTGTGTGTGTGTGTGTATGAACGAGACAGAGAACAAGTTTGGCAAGAATTTAATAGTTGATGGATCTTAGTTGAGGTTGAGAGTGATTTTTCATGGTGTAGGTTTAAACATTTTCCAGAGAAAAAGTAGATACAAAATGAATGGATTCATTCAGTTCCCACCATTACCACCACAAGGTCAGCTGTTCATGCTCTTTGAAAAGGATACAGCTAAAATGTAATGACAGTGAGAGATTTAAAAAAATAATGAAGGGCTGAAAGAGGTAAACCAAGAATAAAGGAAGTTTTAAAAAGTCCTTATATAGCTTCTTTAAAGTTGCATGAATAGATTTTTAGGCTAAAAAGAATAGTAGTCATAAATAGAATCAGTGCACAATCATAGAAACAATTAGAAAGATGAAACAGAAACTCGAGTCGTGAGCCCACCTCTTTCACCCTTAGCTCCCATGAGGATTGTCCTGACTCCTACCCAGCTGACTCCAGCCACAGGCCTTGCTGTGGTGGGGAGGCTGGCTGTGATACCTGGGCCTGCATGGTTCAGCTCTGCCCTCTCCTTCCTCTTGGGAGCAAGCTGCCTGCCTGGAGCCTTGTGTTCTAGTTTTCCTCAGAGGCTCTTCTGCTCACAGGGGAGTCTCGCTCAAGTGTAGGAAAGCCTGCAATGGGATGGTTTGGCTCTCCTGACAAGAAATGCCTCCTAACTGAGCCTCTAGGAGTAAGAAAGGGGATATTTTGATCTACGTCTAAATTTTTTGTTTTGTTTTTCTTTTTTTTCAGACCCCAAAAGGAAAGATGTTGTTGTAGTAGACTTGTATTTGGTACTGGGAATTTCAAGTAGGGCCTTTGTTTTGAGCTACAAATCCAGCCTTTTACAAATTTTTAAATTCTGAGGGTGTTACTAAATTGTTAAATTGCCCAGGGTAGGTTGGAATTTGCAGTCCTGCCTCAGCCTCCCAGAGTGCTGAGATTACAGGTGTGTGTCACCAAGCCAGTTATTTTTTAGAGGCTTTCCTCAGAAGGTCCAATAATTTGCAATAATTTAGGCTTAAATATATAGAGAATGGAATGTACAGAATTATGAGGAAAATGTAGAAACCCATTATCAGCTGGGAAAATTTAGACTAGTACAGGTACTAAGTTTGATCTAAATGAAAGACTATAGAACTTGGTTCCCAACATTTAGAGAACATTCTTTCAGGTATTCTTGAAAGCTATAACATCTTAGCATCTACTAGGTCACAAAGAAAGTTTCAACCATCCCCTCCAAAACCCCAAGTAGACCAGAGTCTATAAATATAAAACAATATGAAGTTACTGACCAAAAAATAATGAACTTCTCTACTCTTTTACATTTGAGCAATTTTTTAAAAATTTTGTTTTTATTAGTACATGTTTTCAGTACATAATGATTATAGTCATTGTGGGGAGTTGGTCCATGTCATATCTTAATTCTTTTTAATCACTCATCTCTTGGTTTTCTTCACATTCATTGTGACCATTTTAAAACATTTTTAAAATAAGCCCTAGTTCAAACAAGAAGTTATAATGGATTTTAGGGGGTTTTATTGAGACTACAGTAGTAACCAAACCTGAGAAACATGACCGCTATGGTTTATGTCTGTATGTGTCCCCCCAGAGACCCATGCAGTCACAGGGAAGGATTCTAGAGTTTATGATTGATTCATGGTCCAGTGTTGGAATTATGGGTGTGAGTGCTACACTCACCCTGGGGCAGGTAGTTTGCATACAATATAAGGGAGGGAAACAGTCTTTCTCTTTGCCACTCCTCCCTTTATGCTCTTGTTCCTTTTGCTGTTTTCTGACACCATGAACTGTTTCCCTCTGCCATGTGCCGTTCTGCCTTGGAGCCAGCCATTTTTGCTCTTCCTATAAACATAAAAGGGCTGAAACCTCCACAAACTGTGAGCTAAATAAATCTTTCTTTTCTTAATTTTGAACTTCAGGTATTTTGACTCAGCAATGAGAAAAAAGTAATCAAGACAATGGCTAAGATAATAGTTAAAGGAAAATGTGAAATAGGAAGAGAGGTTAAAAATCAGAGTTAACTAAGTGCCCACATCAACGTCTTAGACAAGCAAATAAAGAAACCTAAAATTAGGAATTTTCAAGGAATATTTAAGTAATCTTATTTATATGGAAAGATGAAGGGCCAAGGAGAACTTTTGATGAGGGCTCATTAATTCTAATAAATACAAAGAGTTATGATAAAGCTATATGTAATTAAGGTAATGTGATACTGATAAAAAGGTAGACTAAAGAGTCAGCACACTGCTTGTTTTACAGATAGTTTTATCAGTGTAAAACTTGTTACTGGATGCTGGGTTGTCCAGGGCATCCTTTCCAGACTCTTGTTGTCCTGTGTAAAGAATTGGATGTGACAAGTGAAGAACACAGAGATTTTATATTTATTAAAGGTAAAAATAGGGACAAAAGAAGGGAGAAGTGCTCTGAAGAAAAAGAGGTGTTCTGAAGAATGAATGTGAGAAAGTCATTAAGTGTTAGTAAGCTGTTATGCTCAAGGTGAATGATGTTTTCAAAATTCTACTCTTTGTTTGAGATACTCCATTTATTACTCGCATAAAACACTTTTTAGTTTTAAAGTGACAGGCTCACTTTATTAATTTTTGAGACTATGGCTTCCAAATACCCAAGTCTGAGGATAACCACCAGTTGGCATTCAATCATTCTTTCAAGTAAGGTGATGTTAACTAGGAGCTACTAGGAGTAGCTCAGTAAAGCTACTTGAGCTTGTAACGCATGATCACACACATGCTTTTCAGGGAAACAGCCATCATACATTTTTGGTGTGTGGCAGAATCACTCTAGGAGGACTTTGTTTTTTGTCTTTTTGAGACAGGGTCTCGATATGCAGTTCAGGCTGGTCTGGAGCTCACTTTGTAGCTCAGGCTGGCCTTGAACTTTCAATGATCCTCCTACCTCAGCCTTCTGAGTGCTGGAATTACAGGTGTGTACCATCATGCTCAGGCTTAGGACTTTGCACTTTTACATACAAGATGTTAGAAAGATTCTTATTCAAGAGCTGAGATTAAATAATATTAATATTCTTACTGCATCATAGAGACATAATTAAGTGAACCTGACTTCTTCCATGCGTACAAGGAGTGATGAATACAAATACTAGGATACAGTACAACTTGGTTCCACACTTTTAACTCATGCTAGCAACCTTTATCCATTGTTGGACAGATTTAACTGTTATGAACTGTGCTGCTATAAACATGGGTAGGCACATATCACTGTAATATGACATCTTTAATTCTTTCAGGAAGACATCCAGGTGGAAATAGCTGGTTCAAATGGAACTTCTGCCTTTAGTTTTATGAGGAATGTCCATACTGATTTCCATAGTGATTATATAAATTTACATTTCCAGCAACAATGTAGAGGGGTTCCCTTCTTCCCACACCCTTGTTAGCATTTCTTATTATTTGATTCCTTGGTGATAGTCATTTTTTCTGGAGCAAAATGGGATCTCAGTATTATTTTAACTTAGATTTTTCCAGTGGTCAGATAGGTCAAACATTTTTTCATATATTTATTGACCATTTGTACTTTTCTGAGAGGTGTATATTCATTTTTTGGCCGCTTTTGCTCAGGTCTTTTGAGAGTGTCTAATTTTGTGCCGGCTTTATGCTGTTTTTCTTTCTAAAACATGGTAGTTTTATAATATAACTTGAAGTCTGGGGTTATGAATGCTTCCTGCTTTGCTCTTGTTGTCCAGGACTGCTTTTGTTATCCTGGGTCTCTTCTTATTCCTTTTGTGTGTGTGTGTGAAGATTGTGACTGGCATTTTAATTGGGATTGCATTAAATCTGTACAATGCTTTTAGAAATATGGTTATTTAGAGACTGTTGTTTCTACCCCTCCAGGAACAGGGGACCATTTCCCATTTTCTAATGTCCACTTTGATAATCTTTTCCAGAGTACTGTAGTTTTTATTGTAGAGGTCTTTCTCTTCCGTGATGTGATTAGATTAATTCCTAAGATACTTAATTTTTCTTGATGTGATTCTAAATAGTATTGTTTTCTTGATTTCTTTCTTGCTGAGTTCATTATTGGTCTACAGAAATATTGTTGACTTTATATTCTGCTATACTACTGAATTTGGTTATTAATTATAGGAGTCTTTTGGCAGGATTTTGGTGTCTTCTAGGTAAATGATTATATCATCTGCAAATAGTGATAATTCATTTCTTTTCTGATATATATCCCTTTTGGTTCTTTCTCTCAACTGATTGCTCTAGTTAATGTTTCAAATATTGTATTGACTAAGAGTGGTAATAGTGAACATCTTTGTCTTTTCCCTGGTTTGAGAGGGAAATTTTTCAGCTTTTTCTCATTTACTGTGGTGTTGGCAGTAGGTTTACCATGAATGGATTTTATCAGATTGAGATAAAGTCCTCTTATAACTATTTTCTTCAGGACTTTTAAAAATCAGGAATGGATGGTATATTTTGTCATGGGCTTTTTCTACATATATTGAGATGATCATGTAACTTATGTCCTTGCTCTTTTTTATGTAATGCATTACATATTTGATTTGAGTATGTTAAACCATCCTTGCTTCCCTGGGATGGGGCTTACTTGGTCATGATGTAAGATTTCTTTGATTATTTCTTTCACCACTATTTTGTTGTGGATTTTTGTGTCTATGCTCAGTAGAGAGATTGCTCTTTCCCTCTTTCTCTCTTGTTGGTCTTTGTCTGGTATTGGAATCAGAGTAATGCTAGTTTTCAAGAATTGCTTTGGAAATACTTGCCTTTCAATTTCATTAAAGAGTTTGAGAAGTATTGGTGTTCAGTCTCTGTTTAAATTCTTGGAGAATTCACTGGTGAATCCACTGGGTCCTGGGTTTTCTTAGTTGGTAGGATTTTTCTTTTATTACTGTTTCAATTTCATTCCTGTTATTGAATTTTTCAGAGTAGTTATAAATTCTTTGTTCAGTTTTGATAATTTATATGTGTCTAGGAATCTATTCTGCTCACGGAGTCTCTTATTAGAATACCATTTTCAATGTAGTAGTTATTAATAATCTGGATTTTGGCAGTGTCTATTGTGATTTCACATTTTCATTACTAATTACATTGATTTGGGTCTTTTTTGCTGTTATATTAGTTAAAGATTTATCTATTTCATTTATTCTTTCAAAGAACCAGCTTTCTAATAATTGATTCTCTGTATTGTTTTTGTACTCTCAACTTCACAAATTTCTGTTCTGATCTTTATAATTTATTTCCTTGTACTAGCTTTTGATTTGAGTTGTTCTTGTTTTTCTAATTCTTTGAAGTGTATCATTAGGTTATTTGATCTCACTCTGTGTTTCAGATGTTGGTGTTCACAGCTACGAACTTCCTTTGTAGAAGTGTCTTCATTGTGTCCCATAGGTTCTGGAATGTTGTACTGATTTGATTCTAGAACTTATTTAATGTGTCCTTTGATTTCTGTGACCCACTGATTATTCAAGAGTGTATTATTTAACATGTTCATGATAGGGCTGTAATTCATATATCTCACTGCTGCGCCACCAGCCTGAACTACTAATGGTACAGGCATGATGGTACCACCATGTGGCTTGTACTGCTGATGATATAAGCAGATCTAATCATTTTTATCAGTCTTTTTGCTAATAAAATTAGTAAAAATCTATAAGTGGACCAAATCTAGTTTCTTGAATTTGAGTAATTATTGCTCAAATATAAATGTTAATACTACTCATACCAATTTAAAAATTATTCCAATAATCAACAATTTATTTATTTCATTAAATTAAAAGAATCACCCATTTTCTGTGTTTGATACTATACTGGGAAAAATTTTACAAAATTGAGATACCCTTAAAACTGAAAAATGAACACGTTATAGTCAACATGTATGTGTGTAAAAATTATATATTACTTACAAATGAAAATCCTAAACAAAAAGAAGAATCACCAAGGAACAACAAAGGAATAAATAATGTTAAATAATACATGTTAATACACTCTTGAAAATGGGTGATTCTTTTAATTTAATGAAATAAATTGTTGATTATTGCAATAATTTTTAAATTGGTATGAATAGTATTATTTATATTTGAGCAGTAATTACTCAAATTCAAGCAACTACCTAGATTTTGTCCATTTATAGATTTTTACTAATTTTATTAGTGAAAAGACTGATAAAAACCAAGTAGTATGCTAAATACAAAAACACATTTGATCCAAGAAGAAATTAATGGATTAAATTAATAGATTAAAAACAAAGGAATAAAGAAAGAAAAATTTATTAGTTTAATAATGACCTATGTATGGAATAACAATGACTGTTTTCATTTTAGTGTATTTTATTAATAAAAACAGTAAAATGATATAAAATTGTAATGCAGCTAGTTTGTAGTATTTAATCTTTTTTTTTAAGTACGTGGTGCTGGGGATTGAACTCAGGGCCTTGTGCATGCAAGGTAAGAGCTCTACCACTGAGCCACATCCCCAGCCCCACAGCTAGTTTGTAGTATTTCAGATGTAAGTACTTATTATATATACCAGTAATGGAATATTGTAAGATTTCTATGTTAAAATTCAGAGAATTAATTATT
>PVLD010035182.1:0-12020 GCA_004027595.1 Dinomys branickii | reverse complement strand
GGTGTGTAAGACTGCTCCCCCACCCTCCCAGGGTTCCCTGCAGGTATAGGGATGGATCTCCTCCCCCACTCGGTGATCTGGTCGCGAGCGCCGATATCTCACCAGTTATTGGAGTCCCTGCAGGCATGAAGGTTCCAAGGTGCCAGTCTATCCTTTGGGGCTTTCTGCGCGGCCCGCCCGACACGCGCGAAACGTGGGATTGCCGGGCGTCTCCGCCGCTAGCAAGCCGATCTCTGTCGGGAGTCGCCGGGGGGCTGAACCGGCTCGGGAGGCGGGAGGGACCGAGCCAGCTGCACTCCCACGGCGCTTGGACCGAGCCAAGGTTCTTCCCCTTGCGGATCGTCCCTGGCTCCCAGCGTCTGGGGCTTTCCCACGTCTCGCCCCGGCAGGCTGGTCCGCCCTACCACATCTCCCCCGGCATCTCAGAGAAATACGCCCAGTTTAAACTTCCCAGCCGAGGTCCCGGCATTCACGCTCGCCAAGTCTGTCTCGAGCTGGTGGTGTTTATTAAGGAGGTTCGCTCCCTTGCTGCTCACCTGGTCGCCATCTTCCCCGGATTTTTGCATATTGGCTTCTCACTCTGTTGGTTGTTTCCTTTATATAGCCCCGTTTGTTGACTCTTGGTATTTTAGTTTTCTTTTTTCTGTTGAGTTCTTATCCAGTTTTGGTATCTAGGTAACGCTGACTTTAAGGAATTAATCTGGCATTATTCCTTGGCTTTCAATCTCATGGAAGAATTTGAGAAGTGTTGGTGTTAGTTCTCTGAACTTCTGGTGAAATTCAGCGGTGAATCCATCAGGTTTTGGACTTTAACTTTGTCGGTAGAGTTTTTAGTTACTACCTCAATTTCACTGCCTATTGTTTGTCTATTCAAGGATTTCTATCTTCTTGATATAATTTTGGTAAGTTTTATGTGTTTAGAAATTTATCAGTTTCTTCTAGATTTTCCATTTTATTGGAATATAAGTTTGCAAAATAGCGTCATATATTCTGTGGATTTCAGCAGTGTCTGTCATTTGCCTTCTTCATTGCTAATTGCACTGATACAGATGCTTTTTTGGCAAATTCGGTTAAAGATTCATTGATCCTTATCTTCCCAAAGAAACACCACATTGATGCACTGATCCTTTGTGGGTTTTGGTCTTGATTTCATTGGTTTCCAACCAATCGTCATAATTTCTTTACTTCTGCAAGTTTTGGATTTGTTTTGCTCTTATTTTTCTAGGCCCTTGATATGCATCATTGTGCTATCTACTTGGTAATGCTGCACTTCCCTAGTGTACTAGCTCAGAGCGATAAAGTTCCCTATTACAGCTGCTTTCCTTGCACCCCACAGGTCTTGGCATGTTGCACTGCCACTGTCATTTCGTTCTTCTAACCTTCATATCTCTTCCCGTATTTCTTCTGTCCACGGATTGTTTAGGAATGTATTGATATCTCCACATGTTTGCGTAGTTTCTGTGGTTTCTTTTGTTGTTGATTTCTAGTTTTATTTGCTTTCTAGTTTTATTCCGTGATGATCTGATAGAATGCAAAACAGTATTTCAATTTTTTGTATTTGTTTAAAATGCTTTATGGCCAAACATACAGTCTATTTTGGATAAAGTTCTGTAGACTGCTAAGAAGAGTGTGTATTCTGTCGTTGAATGAAATACTGTACGGGTATCTGTTAAGTCATTTGTTCGGTGTTGTCATTGTATATTTCTTTGCTTAGTTTTTGCTTGTTTGGCCTCTTTTTAGAGTGTGGTATTGAGACCCCACTATGACTGCATCAGTGTCTGTCTGTCCTTTGACGACAAGAAGGTCTTGTTTTATGAAATTGGGTATGCTGACGTTTGATGCATAGATATTCACAGTTGTTACCTGTCCTTTACCAACGTGTAGTGACCTTATTTGTCTCTTCCAATCAGTTGTGGCTTGAGGTCTACTTTGCCTGAGACTGGGATTGGTAAGCCTGGATGTTTGGAGGCTGCAGGCGCATGGGGTATCATTTCCACCCTCTCACAGTCAGTCTGTGTGTTTCTTTACAGATGAAGTGTCTCTCTTCTAGGCAACATATAGTTGAGTTTTGTTTTTTGATCCAAGCTGCTAGCTGGTGTCTTTTGATTGGTGAGTTACCACTATTTACATTGAGTGTTCTTATGGAAAGGTATTTACTGATTCTTACCACTATTATTTTTAGTGATGATTCCATTCTAGTTGGCTTTAGTTTAACTAATGTTGCAGTTAAAGTTAGATGTGTTCTTTCCTTTTGGCTCTTTGGTAACATTGGCCTCACTGTGTTTATATCTCCCTTGACTACTTTCTGCAAGGCTTGTTTGGTGGTCATACCTTCTTTAAGATTCTCTTTCTGTCAGTTTTAAAGTGTAATTTTGCAGGATATGCTAATCTTGGCTGGAAATTGTTTTCTTCTACGGCTTGAAAAACTTCATTCCAAGTTCTCCAGGTATTTAAGTTTCATGTTGAGAAATCTGAAAGCAAATATCTTCTTGTTGTTTCTGGTTGTAGAAGGAAAGCTTTCCATGTTTTCCCACTTAATGATGTTATTTGTGTACATTCGTTAATTTTAGAACATTTTTGCTCTAATTTTGAGATAGCAGAGTAAAATGGCACAGTGTAGAAATGTAAGGCATTCTGAAATTTCACCTATCCCCAGAAATAAGCACTATTTATGTTTTGAAAATTGGTCATTAACTACTCTTTTAATATTTTTTCAAATATGTAACCTGGTAGATATTGTCTATATTATTAAAATAAGAAGCAAAATCAAAGTTTTATGTGTTATACCTCACATAATTGCAATTATCTTAGTTACCAAGCATTTGAAATAAACCATCTTTGGAAATTGCTTGTAATTTTAATGTGTTTTCTGGTTTTGAATTTTAGATTGGTTTTGTCCTGTATCCCCCCAGTGGAGGTCCTGCATGGGACCTGACTGATCATGAAAACATTATGTTTCTCACCATATGCTTTTGCTGGCACTATGCCTTGACCTATGTCATCATTGGAGTGAATTATGCTTTTGTCACCTGGTAAGTCAGTGCATTTTGTTCACAGAAGATGATTCATTCTTTGGTATACACATATGGTAATCAAGACTCAGTATTCTTAAACTTAAATTTCAAAAGCTTTTTTCACTTCTTATCATGTTGTAAGACAGAGTAGAGTAGGTGAAGATTGTCTGTACACATGGATATTGTCAGTAAAAAGAATCCATGCTGGTTTGAAAGTAGGAAAGCTGAAAGGTGTTTCTGCTGTGCCCCTGGTCCATGGACCAGCCTTCCCCACCCTCTGCCATGCGCCATCTTTGCGTGTGCTGTTTACTCTTGTGAGTGGCCTGTCCTCATCTGTAGCTTGGAGCCATTATTTCACAAATGCCTGTGAGTTCCATTAAATCTGAATATCTGCTAATTTTGACATGAACTCTACTATTTCTAAAAGTTACATGGTACATTTTTTATAAGAATCCTGATATGATGTTCCATGAGAAAGTGAGAAGCAATCAACAATTTGACAAGAACATATATGCATAGTTCTGCTCCTACTGGCTGTATAACTTCAAGACAGTTATTTAACCACAGGGAGTCTCAGTCTCACTGTTTGTAAAGTTAGGGTAATGCCAGTGCTAAGTGAGAGCATGTGTTTAAACTGTTCAAAACACAATGAGGGATCAGTCAACATGATCCCCTCCTTCTGTTGTTGTCCTCCCCCCCTTGCATTTTCCTTCTCCTTTCTCTGTGGTATAAAATATTAAGGTTTAGATTTTACCATGAAGTTTTAGTCCTATCATTAGGACCAACTTAGAGAAATATACAATTAAAATTCAGAGCAAGTAATGGAAATAGTAGAAGAACAAAACATTGCTAGAGTTTAGGGAATGCTGCTCAGAATTAAAAATTAAGCCTCAGCTTGCACAATAAGTAGGAATAAATGACCATGTTTTCTCTCTTTAAGGTATCTAGTGCCAAACTCTAATGGATTTAGCTAATTCCAATTACCAGATATAAAGACTCTAGCACCTAATCCTCCAGAATTCAGTCCTGACTGAAATGTCCTTTGTCAACAGTGCTTTATATCTACAGTATTCAATATGGTAACCACTTGCTATCAAGCACTGGAAAAAGGGCTAGATCACATTACTGTTTGTGTGCATATGCAGTTAATGTAGATGACCACAGCAGACGCCGGCTGCCATGTAAGCCACTGCACAGCTAGCAGGTCCCTGGAATGCTGGAGCTGCTTCGAGGCCTACTGGGGTCTTCGCCTCTGCTGGAGCCAGCTCTCATTCCCTGTAGACATGAGCCTCTAGTCATTCCTCCCACTTTGTGGTTCTCTGTGTTTCGTGACTGAAGCTGCTCTGACACTGGGTTTGGGAACTATTCTTTTGTCTAATTCCCAATGTCACTGCTAGGCTTTGTGTAGGCCCTTTTTCATCTGTGTTGTTTCCTCTTAGAGGTCTAAGTTTCATTGGGTATCAGGAAATTTTACCTTCTCCCTGCCTGACCAGCACCTACTTCTGTTACATTCTCCGAAAGCATGTACCTGAGCTTGTCACCGAGGCTGTCTCTGCCCTGCGTGACACTTGACTTCTTCCCCATTGTTCTAGGCTGACATCTGGGCCTTACCACCTTAAGGTCTGGGCAGCCTCCAGGGATAGCGCCAGAACTCAAGGCAGCGCTCTCCCCCATGGCAGACCCCCTCCAGAGCCAGAGGAAGATTATATCTCTTACTGTTTCAAAACCCTCCAGGAGAGCGATGTACTTCTTATTTATTTACAGTTCTTTAGAAACCAAAAATTCCGTTCTTGTTTTTAGATCTCTCCGTGACCTACCATGTGACATTGTAATCTTTGTGACCAGGCGTTTCCCTCTACTGAGTCTATCCGCATTAAATGCACAAGTCTTCTGTGAAAGCTTCTGTGATTCCTCTAGCGCTCACCTCCCATCCTAAGATTTTCTGCACTTTTCTATCCACCAGACATTTTAACAATTGTGGTCTGTCTTGTACCGTTGGCCATTAGGTCATACGTGTTAGTCTTATCTGGTAGCTAGATTTTTGTCTCTCTATGAAAGAGACCTCTTCCATAGTCCCACACCGGCTGGCACAATGCCAAACAAAAAGTATATAAACATTTGTTGGCTGTTTTAATAAATCTGTGCTTCAGGAATATTTAAATATAGGCTTCATTTGTTGAAAATCATGTTTTATATACTTTCTGGTTTCACTCTCATATTGCTTTGGGGAAAATAAGACCAAGAGTTGAATCTTTCTAAATATATTTTGATATGAATTTTAAAACAACAGCTTTAAAAAGTTACAAAGGAGTGGGGCCTGGTGGGACACGCCTGTAATCCCAGCACTTGGGAGGCTGAGGCAGGAGGATTGTGGTGAGCTCTAAACCAGAGTGGGATGTGAAATGAGCTCAAGGCCAGCCTGAACTGCACAGGGAGACCCTGTCACAAAAAAGACAAAAATAAATAAACAAATAAAATGTTACAAAGACCCAGTACTGCCCTTTAGTGAGGTCACATGACTAGTTCTTTTAGTCCTGAATTTCAGGCTAATGCACCTTAAAATTTTGCTGGTCAGGATTTAACCCTTATAGTAGTTTGTTACTAATCCTTGGTGATTAAGTGTCAAAATACTATGTCAGAATTTTTTTGACATAGGACTGAGATCCTCACTGAAGCACGAGTAAGTTGTGAAATATCTGGAAGGTAAAGCTGCACTTCTCAGCTGTCCCAAGGAATAGTTGAAAGACCACCCCATCCGGTCCCACATCCAGGGTCCTCATTATCTCTTTGATCTGTTAGCCGTAGGTGAGACTGAGCTGTGTTCAAATCTTATCAGGCGCTTGTACTTTATTTCGCATTTGAACACTGTTGCTGCACAGAACTATCGCGAAGGCCGTCCTTTTATGTGTAGGAAAATGTTACCCATTTATAGACACACTTTCTGAGTGACGACCCGTGTGAATGACTTCAGTCCACACATAGAGGCCGGATGCTTGGCATGTGATAGTTTCCTGGAAGCGGATGCACTATCTCAGTTCTGCTCACTGTCAGATTAAATGAAAAAAACATGTGAGGCCAAGGGCACAGACACACTGAGACCCTAATTCCAAGGGTTCGTGCAATTTTAGTTTTTTTTTTTTTAAGAGAAGGAAAAACAATAACAGCAACAAAGACAAAAGCAAAATGGCACAGAATTTCAAAATAAGGCGATAGGAATTAACAATGGCTGTTATATTACATATCATTAGCAACTAGCTATTCTTAACACTTTCTCTTTGTTACCTCAGATCTCAATTTGTCCTAAGTGGTCGTTTCTGTATATGCAAAACCTAGAATTGCAGTTGGCAGATGAAGCCTGATGAAGGTGTCAGAGTGCATCTCAGCTGGGTGTCTTGTAGCAACTGCAGATGCACCTTAGAGACAAGGGATGGGAAGCAGGAGGAGGCATTAGGGTCTGTGTGACCAATTCTTTGGTTATAAATAGCCATGAATTGTTTTACTAACCACAAGAATCTTTAGGAATGAAACCAATCAAGTACATACTGAATAAATTGCTATTCATGTGTATGGAACTTGTGTAATATGGAAGTAGCATGTGGGTTTTTTAATTTTTTTGAGACAAGGTGTTGTTATGTAGTTCAGACTAGCCTTAAACCAGTTATATAACCTCAACTAGCCTCAAATTCACACACAGAGATCCTTCTGCCTAAGCTTCCTGAGGGCTGGGATGATAGGTGTGTGCTATCATGTCCAGCCCAACTTGTGGTTTTTAAAAGATGAAACAAATCTTCTTCAGTCTTGACTTGTTAGAGAGCACTAGTCTTTTATGGGAACCATACTTAAAGTTTGAGCACATTGGGTTCAACATCTATAGTCAATTAATAATTAAAGAAAATTATTTTGAACAATTTCTCTCGGCCCCTAAGTCAGCAGATTTATTGATACTGCTCAGACGATGTTTTATGGAGGAGTTAATGCTAAATTGGAAGTGACTGAAGGAGTAACCTCCATGAAAAGGTGACTTCCTCGAGCTCCTGGCAGATTTTCCCAATTAAGAAATGTCAAATGTGTATTGAGCCAACTACTATGTACCAAACATTGGTCTAGATTCTGGCTTTGGTTCGGGGAGCAAATAAGATGAACCCTGCTCTTATAAAGTTCTAATGAGGTTTACAGCACAAGTGAAGTCATGACATTCTACAAGGATAGTCAGAACCTCATCAGAAGGGAAAGTGAGAAATGTCCTAAATCCTTTGTAAGTGCTTAGTTGTCAATGTGTGGTTAAATAAAACCAGAAGGAAGAAAAAGCAGGATGAGGAGGAGGAGAAGAGAAGAAGAGGAGAGAAGAAGAGGGAGAGGGAGAGGGAGAGGGAGAGGGAGAGGGAGAGGGAGAGGGAGAAGGAGGAAAGGCAGAAAATAACAATTAAGGTCTAAGTGGACTAGGAAAGTTTTACTGAAAAGGAAAGTAACTTTGATCTGGTTTATCAAATTTGTTTCCATGTCTGTATGTGTCTCTAGAAATTGTTTTACTGATGCAGTTGTGCTAAAGTGTTCCTATGGTAATCATGCACAGGAAGAGTTTTACGGAGTTCTTATTTTTCTTTTTTCTCATATCAAGAAAGTGGAGCTTTTGTTATTAAGAAGCTTCAGATATTCTGATCTCAGAAATTATAATCCCTGTCCTGCCAAGCCTACAGTTAGCTTCTCTGAAACTATAAAAGTAGTCACAGGATCGAGGATGCCTCTCCGTATTTCTTGGAAAGGGCCACCACTGTGGTTGAAGTGCCTGTGTCCTACACAAAAAGGCTGTGTCTTTCTAGCAAGTAGAGGCTGGAATTGAGTCCAGACTTGATATGAGACTTGTCTTGGTCTGCCAGATTTACAGGAGGAGATGGCTTCCTGCTCTTCCTCCTTAGGAGAGAACATCTTTGAGCAAAACCAGTTAGGTGTGATTTTAATGAAGAAATCCCCCAGACCCAGTGGCATTTGGGATTGCTAGAGCCAAGAGTCTCTTGTTCATTTAAGAAATGTTGAGTGCCATTTTCTAATGCCTAATTACACAATTACATAGCCAAGCATGGTGGTGCTTGCCTGTAATCCCGCCTTTGGGAGAGGCCAAGATGGGAAGATTGTGAGTTCAAGGCCACCCTGAACACATGGTGACCTGTCTAAAGAGAAAAATCACATAACACATTTGAAAGCCACATTTTATCTGTTTACTTATACCATGGCATAATTCACAAAAATTTTCAGCTAACTCTAAAGCCACATAAAAATGATTTTATATTTTGGATTGTCTCCCATATTTACACACAAAAAATATGGACTTCGTTGCATTACAGTTGAATGTTAAGTTCTTATTTTAGACATCTAACCTGAAATGATTTTTCCCCCCTTAGGCTGGTAAAATATAGACTTAGGCGACTCTGCTCCTCAGAAATTGGACTTCTGAAAAGTGCGGAACGAGAGCACGAATCGGAGGAAGAGATGTGACGATCACGGGCAGCCAGTCTCCTGAGGCCGGTGTTTCCCTCGTCTGCGCCGTCTTCGCTCCTTATTTTCTTTCTTGACCATTTGAAAAACAAGTGGCTGAGGATGACTCTATACTGCTTACGTTTTAAATTTTATTGAAATATTTGAATTTTAATATTTTGTTTTTAGCTCTGAAACACTTTGGAGGAGAAGTTCACTTTGCATATCATTCATATCATGGTATTCAGAGTCTAGACTGATTTTTCCAACATCAGCCATAGTTTGAGAATCATATAAAAGATGTTTAATTGCCAAATGCATATATGTTCAATGTTCTGGGGAATGCTACCATTTGAACTTACTGAACATAGAAATATAATTGTTTATCTTTTTGCTTCAATGGAAAATAAATGAAGGCATGTAAGTTAACACAGAAACCTTATATCTTTCATTTTGTTATTAAGCTATGCCTCACTCTTGCATGATACGGAAGAGACTACATGACACAGAAATTCTTTTCTGTGAGACATTCCTAACAGAAGCTTCTGCGTTCTGCCAAAGGAAAGGTAAATCAGAAATCTTACTGAGGAGCATGAAGAAGATGATCCCCAAGACACGTAGTTGCAAAGCCAACAAAGAGAGTGTTAGCAGTGTTTTCTGGAAGAGTAAACAGCTATATCATAGCATGATCACCATGCCAGATCCTCTGTAAAGTAGATAAAGAGTTAAAAGAAGAAGAAACCTTAAATAACATTTGAATAAAATGTTAGAACCTTCACCCAGCCTGTGGACAAAGTTCCCAGTGGGGAATCAGGCAATCTTGCTTCTAATTCTGGCTTTATCATTAACCAGTCACTACGTCTGTAGCGATCAACATGTCCTTCTCTCTAACGTGAGAGAATTGAATCGAGTGACTCAGAGGCCTCTTTCTTGGCCGACACGTGTCAGAAATCTCAACACAGAAGCATGTGGACGGCTGGAAAGACCAGTCTCTGCCTGAGGAAGGCAGGAGGACTGCAGGCATCCTGAGGAATGGCCACATGTGGAGAGAAGGAGCCAGTCCCGTAGGCAGCAGGAGCTGCAGGCAGTTCAACCTGAAGGTTCCCTGGCATGCCAAAGCACTAACACTTCCAGACACTGCTTCATCTAGTACACATCACGGTGGCACTGGAGAGGGAGGTGAGCAGATTCTTCTGGGCCCAGGAATTGGACACAGTCATTTATTTATGTAAGGCTTGAAAAGAGCAGAGTTTGGTACTCAAGTGTTTATCTTCAATACTACAATAAATGTTAGTTCATTTTAGCATAAGAAAATGCTCACATACCATGGTGCTCTCGTGTGTTCTAAGCAAGGTGTTTTCAGTATCTGAGGCCTCTTCCACTCCATCAATAATCTAAGCCTTTGGCAAATCTGAGTTTCAAAGGAATGAGTGAGAAGACAGCTCCTCTTACTTGACACTAGAGTTGCTGGTGTAAAAGTCTAATCAGCAAGCTTAGAAATTACTAGTGTGGATCAGATTAAACCTAGCATTTGAAGACAAATAAATGCTAATGTTCTCCAGTTTCTCAAAGACCAGGAACGTCCATTTCTCCAGTCTCTGCACAGAGAATACAAGGAAGACACAACCTCATGAGTTCTCACAAGAGGAACATTTGGTTCATGTCTGAGAGCACAGTCGGGAGCTCCCCATCTCCAGTCTTTAAAATAAATTTTAAAACCACTGTTGTAACTTTAAAATTATATATTACTGGATTTGTATTCTACAACTATGATTTTTAAGGAATGATATGGAAAATAAGTAAACTGAGATTAAGCCAAAATAGAAGTCTGGTATTTTTTATGGTAGAGTCATGGGTCAATAGGCAGAATCTGTTAAGGTTTTGATTTATAAAGAATTATGTTTGAGTGAGTTTTCTGAAACCATAGAAGATATTTCATAACAAAAATCTATGAAGTTTTTAACTCTAGAACATAAAATGAAAATTAACTTCTGGCTATGTGGTACCAGTGGAATTATTCACCCAACAAATGTTTATTATTCAGTCTCCATATGCTAAGTGGTGTACAAGAACCTAGGAACACGGTGATACTCAAGCCGAAGTACTCACTGTGGCCATCAACTTAATGCCAATGGAGGAGACAGACAAATGACCATGTCAAATATGTAAGTTTTATAACTGAGATAATTCATGATATGTAGAAAAAGAAAACTTGGAAAGAAGCTAAAAAATGATGTTGCAGGGGAGCGATTCCACTTTCCCTAGGATGGTCCTATCCCTGAAGTGTTTCTTTGATCACCTTAAGGAAAAACTATTCCTACCCCTGCCTCTCCATCATTATTTAAAGTTGCAATGAAAGTGAAGTATTTAAGATATGCAATATTATTGTACTGGAATCTATTTGTCCCTCATATTGAAGAACTTTTTCTCCAACAGCTGCAGAATACACACCATTTGTAGCAGCTGATGGGACTTTCTCAAAGCAGGTTATCTTCAGTTCATACAGCAAGTCAATACATATAAGAAAATTTGGGGCTGGGGATATAGCTCAGTGGAATAAGTGCTTGCCTAGCAAGCGCAGGGTCCTGAGTTCGATCCCCAGTACCGCAAAAAAAAAAAAAAAAAAAAAAAAAAATTTCTTGGCTCTCATCAGAAAATAATGGAGTAAAATTAGAAATCACCATAAGAGAAACTACAGAATTCAGACAAACACATGGAGATTGAGCAATTCACTTTTCAACAACAGTGGGTCACTAAAGCTATCAAAGGAGAAATAAAAAATTCTTAGGACCAAATGAAAATGAGAATGCAGTGTACAAGAATCTCTGGAATATGGCAAAGGCGTTTCTGAGAAGGTCCTTTTTACCTGTGAGGGCCAAAGTAACCCTAATGAAAGCAATAATGCTGGCGGCATCACAATATTCAATTTCAGCATATACTGCAAAGGCAGGTGACTGAAAAAGTATAACCCTGGCTCAAAAACAGATGCATACAACCACAGAATGGACCGCAGCACACTGAGCCAAGCCTACACTGTAGTCATCTGGTTCTTGACAAAGGGGTCCAGAATATCCACTGGAAAAAACAATCACCTGCTGAACAAATGTTGCTGAGAAAACTTTACCCACATGTAGAAGACTGAAACCAGCTCCCAGTCTCTTGCAAACATCAATTCAAAGTGAATCACAGACCTGAGTATAAGACTTGGAGCATTGAAACTGCCTGAAGAAAACACTTGGATTCACAGGCGCAGATAAAAATTTTCTGAATAGGACTCCAAAAGCAAATAATAGCAAGAATCAACAATTTGGACTATATAAAGTTTCTTTTTTTTAAATTTTATTTTAAAGACAAAAGAATGGAGACATATGAACCAGAATAAGCCATAAACAATACCAAAAATACAAAATTATACAGAATATAGTAGGGAATTAGCACTGGATGTTGTATTACATAATGTTATCTTCACATTAGTTAACACAAAAACATTAAAGGAAATACCAAATTATAGAGAAGATAGTAGGGAATTAGCAC
>PVLD010035181.1:0-12020 GCA_004027595.1 Dinomys branickii | reverse complement strand
GGTGCCAGTCTATCCTTTGGGGCTTTCTGCGCGGCTCGCCCGATGCGCACGAAACGTGAGACCGCTGGGCGTTGCCGCCGCCAGAGAGCCGCTCTCTGTCGGGAGTCGCCGGAGAGCTGCGCCGGGTCGGGGGGGCGGGAGGGATCGAGCTGTCTGTATTCTCGGGGCGCCAGGACCCAGCAAATCCCTCTCTCCCGCGTGGCTCGCCCGACACGCGCGAATCGTGGGATTGCCGGGCGTCTCCGCCGCTAACAAGCCGATCTCTGTCGGGAGTCGCCGGGGGGGCTGCGCCGGCTCGGGAGGCGGGAAGGATCGAGGCGTCCATGTTCCCAGGGCGCCAGGGCCCAGCAAATCCCTCTCTCCGCTTCCGGCGGCGCCCTCTACGCAGCTCGCCCGACACGCGCGAAACGCGGGATTGCCGGGCGTCTCCGCCGCTAGCAAGCCGATCTCTGTCGGGAGCCGCCGGGGGGCTGCACCGGCTCGGGAGGTGGGGGGGCCCGAGGCGGCCGCGCTCCCACTGCGCTTGGACCGATCCCAGCTTCTTCCCCGCGTGGATCGTCCCCGGCTCCCAGCGTCTGGGACTTTCCCACGTCTCGCCCCGGCAGCCTGGTCCGCCCTACCACATCTCCCCCGGCATCTCAGAGAAATACGCCCAGTTTAAACTTCCCAGCCGAGGTCCCGGCATTCACGCTCGCCAAGTCTGTCTCGAGCTGGTGAAAACACATCTTTTTTATCCATTGGTTGGTTGATGGGCATTTGGGTTGTTTCCAAGATTTAACTATTACAAACTGTGCTGCTATAAATATATGTGGGCATGTATCACTGTGGTATGATGCTTATTTTCTTCTTTTGGGGAGAATAAAAAAGGGGAATAACTGGGTCACAGTATTTGAGGAATCTCTACTCTGATTTCCAGTGTTTTTGTCAGCCTACATTTTCACCAACAGTGCAGAAGTGTTCCTTTTCCCCTCAGCCCTTTCAGCATTTGTTGTTGGTTGACTTCTTGGTGATAGCCATTCTTTTTGGAGTAATATGGAATGTCAGTGTTGTTTTAATTTGCATCTCTCAAATGACCAATTATATTGAACATTATTTCATATATTTATTTGCCATTTGTATTTGTTCATCTGAGAAGTATTTATCTCAGATGCCCATTTTTGAATTGGGCTTTTAAATTTGGGGGATCTGGCTTTTTTCAATCTCTATAGGTTCTAGATATTAGTCCTTTGTCTGAAGAACAACTGGCTAAGATTTTTTCCTACTCTGTGGCTTGTCCTCCACTCTGTTGATGATTTCTTTGGTCCATGCATGTGGGATTATGCTGGGCTTTCTAGGTTCTCAGATGGAGTTAATTAAGGCTCTGGTAAGCCAATTTGGGTGGCGACTTTCTTACTTTTTCTACTAGGTAAAGTCTGGTGTCTGGGGAAGAGGGTGATGGAGGGCTGAGCCACCTCTTTCCTGGACCCTAGGGTTGTTCTGTGAGGCATAGGTGGGCATAAATGGGAGATTATGGTCTGAAGGTTACAGAAATAGAGTTAGGATAGACAGTCATAGATGGATGTGTATCCAAGGGGGTGAAAGGAGAACAGGAACCAGGAGAAATGTAAATTTTCAACTCAAAGTGTAGAAAGATTCATATCAGCCCTCATGAAACTGGGGAGAGGGAGAAAACAGGACAAGAGGGGCGGTGAATGAGGATGCAAATGGCCAGAGTATGTTATGTGATTGTACATTTCCTAAACAAAACATATGATTTGATCCAAGATTATTTGCAGAGCACACTGGCAGCTTCAGTGTTTACCCCAAGATAATTTTGCAAATTAGAGTCTTAATCTTACCTCCTAAATTTACCAGGACGTGTGTTGCTTTTATTGTTATCTTTGCATCACTCTAGTAAATTGATAGTCTTTGGAAACAGAAGACATCATCCTATTTATGACAGTCTTGTTTTATTAGTGGTATTTACATTTACAACTGTAGTAATTCTCAATTGCTAAAAGTTAAATGAATGCTGCCAGTGAGCTGCACTTTCTTTTTCTAAATGGAAAATGGATTAATGTGCTTAATCAATCTAAAAAGAGGAAAAAGAAGAAAAGAGGTGCAGAGTAGCATATGATGAAAATCAGTGGTTCCTTACCTCTCATGATCCCTTCTTTCCTTTGATCCACTTTTCAATAATTCTCCAGGGCTGAGAATATAGCTCAGTGGCACAAGTGCCTACCTGGCGAGCACAAGTCCTGTGTTCAATTCACAGTCCCCAAAAAGCCACCAAACAAATAATTTCTCCAGTTACTAATTTTAAACCTTAGCTACAGACTCCCTATTAGTAATAAATAAAGAACCATTCTACATTTTCTACCACCCTTCCCTCATCTCAGTTTTCATAGTTATATTATTATTTTACTTGTGTGGGTCCTTCTATTGGCACAATAATAATTTCAAAAATGTACATCAAGCAGTACATCTTATTTCATCAAATCTAGGTAAATTTGATTTTCTGTTGTAAAAGATTTAAGGTGAAAATCAGAAACTCTGCATTTTTACTTTTCCTCCTTCTAATTCTATCTTTTAACTGCATCATTAAACAATATCAAGGTTTATTACTTTTTTATTACATGTTATGAATATGTATATGCTTTCCTTGCTTTAACTGTAGCTTGAATTAAAAAAAAATCAAGCACTAATGCAAGTAATTAGCAACATAAAATTGTACACTATTCATTCCAAGACCAAATGGAATGTCTCCTCCTCTAAGAGTGGGAAGAGCACAAAGCATGCCTAGCTTGAGTCCATCACCTTCCCAGCACTCAAACCTATAGTGGTTTGTTTCACCTTCTCAACACCACAGCACTTTAATTTGCTTCTTTTTTTAGGTTGTGGAAGAATTTGTTTTTAAGTTTTTAATTTTCTTTCATTTTCCATATTGAAAAGAAGTAGAATTTCTTTTACAGAATCCCACTGTAGCACATTTCCTATCAAATTGGAATCTGCCTTTCCATGAAAATGTTTGTGCTGGAACTCTCTCTAAGTTAGTTTTCACTGGGGCATTTCATTTTCACCATCAGTTACATTGTTTTCTCTTTGGCTTTTATTCTGAATGTGCCAGTGGCTTTGGTCTACCATTTCTCATTTTCTTGGAATTTTTTCCTTTGGTCTTCCCAAGGCTATCCTCAAGTAATTTCACCCTCCAGAAATGGTATGGAAGGAGATTACTCTACAAGTCTTGCATGGTTTAATATCAAGCCTTCACATTTGGGTGACCCTTTTGTGTAAAACTAGAGACTTATAATTATTTTTCCTGCAGGGTTTTGGAGCTGTTTGTTGTATGTTGGATTCACCAAGCACAGAGATGGAATTTGGGGAAAGATGTTCACTAAGGATCAACTCTTTGAAAGTAAGGCAGCAATGCAGACTTGGCTGATTGAAAAGTTGAGCTGAGATGCAGGCTCCAGATAGCCCCAGCCAACAGGCAGGCACTCTGGATGAAGAACTACTTGTTGATATTATGTGCTGGGGAGAAGTGGATAGACATTTATGCACTCCTTTCTTAGTCACCATGTCTTGCGTGCAGCAGCTGTCTGTAGCTGGGGCTGACCTTGAAGAAGCTGACCTCTACAGAGTCTGTGCTTACTGCTATTACTGCTTCTGAGCACTAAGTCTTCCTTGCAGGTGGGTCTGGGGAATGATTCTCTATGTGTACCACAGTGGCAATCCATGCTATTCTTGTAAAAACCTGATTCATTCTCCTCTATAATCTTTATGATACTTCCTTTCTCCTTGGTTTTAAAGTTGCTTTTCTGGCATATTTCTGTTGAGTATAAAAGGTGGTTTTCCTCTGGGCTGGTGCAGCCCTGAAGCCCTGTGTGACAGAACCTGGCTTATTGAAATAAGTTAAATAAATTGAATAGCAACGCCCCCTCTTGACTGGATGGTATCGTTCATACAGAGCTGTGACCCTGCCTGATGTGTCCACCATTCATGAAGATGTGTCTTGTTCACTGTGCTCTGCGTTTGGCAGGGCTTCTGTCCTGAGAACTTCAAACCTAGTTTAATTCTGGGGAATTTTCTACCTTGATTTTCTTTTTATGGGTACAAGTTCTGTGAGTTCTAGCAATTAATAGCCTTCACTTAAAGGCTTGGGACAGTATGCCAACAGCAGAGATTTCTTTCTCAGTGCAGCATCCTTCTGTTCCATCTGCCAATATGGTACCATAGGTTCTCTTTATTCCAGACATCACCGAATTTCATATCTACACCTGCTCTTTGTTCCTTTTTGGGTTTTTTTTTCAGTGCTAATATGGATATAACATCTTAATAACAATCATTGGGATTATAGTGGGACTTTTTATGGAATGTTGGGAGAGAATAACCCAGTCCTCTATCTTGAACAGAATTCTCCTATTATATTCTGAATGGCAGGTGGCTAGAAATGGCAGTGGCTTGTTTTGTACAAGTCAGGCTGCAGAGGTAGCATCCTAATTGGAAGGAAAAAAAGAGGGGATGTGTTCTGAAATTATTTGCTTGAAGCAAGTACACTGTTTTTGCTTAGAGTATGTGATATTTGTTATGCATATTTGAAGGGTTATTAGGGATTGTAGTTAGTCAAAATCACCCATCCCAAGTTGCCACACTGTTTGGAGGAGATTTTACTGAATTGTCTATTGTTAGATATATGCTTACCATCTTGGAAAAGGTTCATCTATACTGAGAAAGAGGTTAGGGATAAAAACAGATAGAATTAAATAATTTTCTTCCCATTGTGTATCCCTTTAAATAGACAATACAAAATTTTATGTAAAATTTCTCTTAGCAAGTTGCTCTGGTAAAGATACAATGTTTTAGTTAACTTCTCTCATTGCTGAGACAAAAGACACAACACCTAAAGTTAAAGGGGGAAAGGTTTCTTTAACTCACAGTTTGTA
This sequence comes from Dinomys branickii, assembly GCA_004027595.1. Taxonomy (NCBI): domain Eukaryota; kingdom Metazoa; phylum Chordata; class Mammalia; order Rodentia; family Dinomyidae; genus Dinomys; species Dinomys branickii. The sequence continues at coordinate 7,098 of PVLD010035181.1, read as the reverse complement.
GATATTTCATCTCGCAACTGGCTGGCCCAAAGGCAGGCTGCAGCATGGCAGAGGGGCAGCCATGCGTAGTGGTGGCAGACAGCAAAAGCACCAAGGGAGGTTGGGGAGACAAGACTCTTTCTACCCTTTATGTTGTGTATGGGCTGCCTGCCCTCGGTGGGTGCAGCACTCACACCCTAATCCCAGCATCAGACCATGAACCAACCACAGACTCTAGATTCAGCCACCTCTGAAAAGCCTGCTCCCCAGGACTGTGTGAGGTTTTGTGGGGACATCTAGACATAGCCATAAGTACAAGCTATTTCTAGAAACATCCACACATTAGATCTATAAAATGATACTCTCTCACTTTCTTTCACAAAGGAGCCTGCTGTGAAGGAACTTGCCATGAAGTAAATTGTGCTCTTTCAGAATTCATATGTCAAAATAAATATTGACTGACTGTGTTTGCAAACAGGGCTTTTAAAGTAAGATAATTGAGGTTAAATGATGTTATAAAGGGGGTTTCCAGTCTATGAGGACTGGGGTCCTTATCAGTAGTGGAGGGCAAGAGGAGAGGAAAGGCATCTGGGACACAGCAAGAAAGCAGACATCTGCAACTAAGGAGACATCAGGAGAAACCAAACTGGCAAACACTTTGCTCTTAGAATTTCATCTATTGGAATTGTGAGAAAATAAATTTCTGTGGTTTAAACCACTGAGTCTGGTATTTTGCTATGGCAGCTCTAGCAAACTGAAGAAATTCTTGTGACACTTTTACTTAAAATCTATTTTAGCCAAACTAGACTCAATTTCCCAATTATTTCTGAACTTTACAAAGGATTGGTATTAAGTAATTTGGCAAAATCTGTTTATTTTTATGCTGCTCATTTACTGATATTGAGAAAGACGGAGAGAGAGGGAGAGAGAGAGAGAGAGAGAGAGAGAGACTGCATGTAAGGGCTACTCCATTTCTATCGGTTTGGTGATTAGAGGACACAGAAGACCCATAAAACACAGTCTCTCTCTCCTTAACCAATGCTTCCTACAAGTTGATCTGCATTAAATGCCACGATATGTTCACTCCAGATGGGCGCAGTGGACATACCTATCAAAAAGATGGCTGTGGTAATGGGTGAGAAAGAATAGATAAGACAAATATTGGCTCAATTCAATGACAAACAGGTAGAATTGTGTGCAAAATCCTGAAATGTTTACTGAAGTTTACTTCATATTTTCAAGAGAACGAGATTCCCGAGGTGTCAGCATTGTCCTCCAGGTGTCACTGTCTTCTCTGCGGGGCCTGCTTGGGCTGCAGCGAGCTGTGCGGTGGGACACTGGCTCCGGCTTTGCCTTTTATTATTTCCACAGTGAACAGTCTCTAGTGACTCAATGTTTTTCCACCCTGTATGCACCTTTAAAAGCAAGTCACATCCTCTCTTTCTCTAAGTGAGAATTATTATAGTACCTATTTAGCACACACAAAATTCTTGGCCTAGTGTAGGACTTGTAGTAAATAGGCATTAAATGTCAGGTGTATCTGGAAGGTGCCTCCTCGCCTTCAAGGAGCAATTCGAGCTTTTCACTCCTCTACTCAGCTCTTTCTCCCTAGAACACTTGAGTATATCTCACTTATTTCACATCTCCTATTAAAATGATTTGTTTATCAGTCTCTTTCCCTGTCACTTAAACCTGAGAAGCCTATATTCTCATAGTTAAGAAGCCTCTATATCTTATATTCTATTGTAATCTCAGTTTGTTATAAAAGTGCCTGATACATAGTAGGCATTCAAGAATTGTTGCTGATTAAATATTTCAGAATAATTGGTCTCATTTGATGCAAAAAATGAAAGAACATGGAGGTGAATTATAGAATATTGGCAAGAGAGGCATAAGAACGTTATGATAGTCAAGTGTTTGGCTGGCTGAGAACTGATGTTTATAAAGTAACGGATGTGATCTGACCCAGTGAAAACCAGGCAGGTGAGTGGGATCCCCTTTGGGGTGACTGGTCTTGGGGATGGAAGGCGGACAGGTTGTGCCTTCCTCTACCTGCAGTGTTCTTTTGGTTCTATTTACAAGTGGCTATTAATGCCTGACCATAACTATTGCAGAACCTAATATCCTCTCAGTGCCATCCTGTACAAACCGCATGGGTATTTTCTCAGCCTAAATCCCTGACTTTCTCTCAATCTGCTGGGATGAATTTGCAATTTCTTTTTGTCCCAGAGAACATACATTTAAGACACAACTTTGAAAAAAATTTCAAAGCATCATTATTGCACATGTACAAGAAATCTTTATTTTAGAGTTCATTCACATAAGACATGAGTCTTTAAAATTGCTTAGTTTAAGTGAGGTTTCCGATATGTGCTAGAGATTTTTTGTCTTCTTGAAAGACACAGCTCAGCCATCTAATAAAAGTGAGTTTGATTTAAAGATCATTATCTGGAAGCTGAATTGGTTCAGAACATGAGACTCAAAGAAATTCTTCTGCTTAGATCTCCAAGGACAAGGTAAGGGAAGTGAGCTTTATCCAGGACCCAAGGAGGGTGTCAGCTTGGAGGACAGGCTGGTGGTAGAGAAACATCACAGCACAAAGACAGGAGGTGATATACTTAACCAAACTCAGGAAGTGTCAAGGGTAGGTTGTGTTCTTGATTCTAAAACATGGTTATAGGTGTTTGATCTGTTCCATGAGTCATCAGTATGCAGAAGAGCAGAAAAACGGGACTCTGCTCCTTTTGTTCTGCTTTGGTCCCTGCTTGGTTCTTGGTGTACTAGAGCAAAAGCGGAATGTGTGTATCTTTTCCTAACTTTCTGCTTAGTGCTGCCACAGGGATTGCTTACACCAGCATGGTGAAAGTATTTTCACATAGAAGGTGGAAAACGGCTCCCCTTAGGGTGTCTCACCTCCCACTGACATCTCACTGGCAAGAAAGCCAGTTGTGGTACACCTTCTGCTGTCTGTCTAGTGATTTTGCTGTGACAGAATTGGGTCTCGTTTTTGTTTGACCACTGTCTAGTTCATGTTGTGGTTGTTGTATGCCTAGAAAGGGACCTGACACGTTTTCAATGGTCTCTGATTTTGCCTTGGAATCAGCAGGTGACAGCAATTTAGCTTCTGTGCCAAAACTAAAGGAAGGGTCTTTCTCTCTTTGTGAAAGGATTATTGTTTCTTGTAGTTTTCTAAAATTCTAGTTAAATAAGTGGGAGCCTTTACACTTTGGGAGAAGACACTGCAAAAGAAAGGTGATTTAAAGTAAATGTATCTGACAGGTGCTTTAAGCAGGGTCAACAAACTTTTTCTTAAAGGTTTAGACAGTAAATGTTTTAGGTTTTACAAGCCAAGATACAACATTGAAGCTATTGTGTAGGTATTTATACAACCATTTACAATGTAACCATATAAAAATAGTCCTAGCTTGTAACCAGGAATAAAAAGGCCTGTGGCCTGTATTTTTCTCATTTTTGTTATGGAGGGCTGACACACAGGGGCTGAGAAGAAAGGCAAGTGGCTAGGAAGGTAGGAGGCTGCAGGCAAAGATGAAAAAGGTGAAGTAATTACAGAAGAAGAGGTTAAAAGGAATTTAAATAACATTAAATATTAATAAATAACTTAATAAATTATTTTGTTTGGTGCTGAGTATTGAACTTTGGGTCCTGTACCCGCTAAGTATATACTTTACCACTCAGTTATATTCGCAGCCCTGTATATGGTGGAGTAATAAAAAGATTTATCAAGTGTGATTTGGCTGGCTGCAATTCGTGGCTGTCTATAGGATTCACAAGTATATTAGTATGTGTAACATTCTGAAAAATCCTGAGGCGAGTAAAACTGTTCAGTCTAGCATTTCTCAAAATCATTTACCCTTTGAACTTTTTATTCATGGGCTGCCTACTAATGTCCCCAATGAAGCAATGTATCATGGAACAAACTTCAGACTACATTGACCTGCTCTTTAGCTACAGATTCATGTTACAGATATTCCTATTCCTTGAAATACAAGTTAACGAGTTTTGTTTGTGTGTGCACACATATAGGTGTATATGTATTTCTAGGCAAGAATTAACTCCTATGAAAGACCATGTATTACAAGTGAATGTGACCTTAATGTTTGGAAGAAATTGGACAGTGATTCAACATGCCAGATTGATGTTTTTCTAAAATTATAAATCTGCTTGATGAACTTAAAGTGTGGTGATAGTTATTTTTAAACTATTTTTGTTACTATAGGGTCCTAAGGTCTTTAGAGATTTTATTTTAAATCTTTTCAGCCTGTTTTATGCAGCTCTTTTAATTCTTCAAAGCATGATTACTTTGTTCTTTTTTAGAATAAAAAAGAACCAGTAGAAATTTCTATATACTTTCCTTAGAGCACACTGGGATATTCCAGGAGTTTGGCTGAGTTGGCAGAGGAACTAAGATTCATAGCTCTTTTCCCAGTCATTAGCACAATGTTAGATATATAGTACGTGAATTAATCAGTCACTAAAAACTTAAAGAAAATGAGTACAATGATGTATTTGCACTGTAAAGAAGAAGAAAATCATGGAATTTGCAGAAAAATAGATGGAACTGGAAGTCATTACGTTAAGGGAAGTAAACCAGACTCAGAAAGACAAGTATCATGGTTTCTCTAATGTGCAGAATGTAGAAGGAAAAGCAGCATAAAAGTAGATGGGAAATGATCAGAGAAGAGGAAGGGGACCTGGAGTAGGCGCGGGCAAGGGCAGGTAATAGGGGGTGGAAGTGATCAAAGTATGTTACACATATACAAACGTGTCAAAGTGAAACCCACCATATACATTATGTATAGTTACTATGCACTAATGAAAAAGTAAAATGTACACAATTTAAAAATTTTCACCTATATCAGAAATAGCAGTAAGGATCCTGTATTTATCAGGGTCAGATCAGAAAAACAGGGACTGAACCAGTTATACTAACAGAGAAAATTTAACACAGGGAGTAAAATTACTAACAAGCTATTTGGAGGACTGTAATTGGAGAAATACATGTATAGTTGTGTACCACATAATGACCTTTAGTGAACAATAGACTACATGTATGATTGTTGTCCCATGAAATTATAACGGGACTGAAAAATTCTATGGCTTAGTGATCATAACATTATTACACAACACATTACACCACCAACTACCTACACCACAACTACCTAGTTTGTGGTGATGGTAAATATACATGGACTGCTAATTAAACAAAATTACAGCACACATGATTATGTACAGCAACCAGTACTATGATTTTTATCATTATTTTAGAATGTACTTCTATTTATTAAATAAAAATTTGCTATTAAGCAGCATGCTGTGTTGCCCCAGCAGTAGCCTGATACATCTTATGTTTACTGTCTCTTCACTGCATCAAGAGGCCCCACTGAGTGATTAACCTGCACCATCTAGGGATGTTATGTACCCTGTATGGTGCTCACACAATGATAAAATTACCTAATGTGCATTTCTCAGAATATATCCTCATTTTGAAGTGATGCATGGCTACAGTAACCACACAAATCAGCTGCTACCCTGGAGACAGGGGAAGCAAAGGGGAGAAGGGTTTAGTGGTTGGACACAGAACCTTGGATGGGGGTGTCCCACAGGGTTGCGTCCCACACTATGCAGCACCGCTTGCCTGAAGAGACCTGAAGGGATCCCCATGAGGCTGGTTATGGGAATTTAGAAAAAAAAAAGGAAACTGGAATCAATGGCTGCTGCTAGGCTGAGAACCCCTGTATAGGTGGCATTGACATGAATCATAAACAAATTATGATTCAAGGGGCAAGGGGCAAATCCTTTCTCTTTGCCCTAGCCTTGAGGTCTTCCCCTAACACTCTTTACATGAAGATCCTAACAGAAAGCCAGATGGCAAAGGAGATGCTTTGTCTGTTCTGTCCAGTCTCAGAATCATAATGCAGAGAACGGAAGGCAGGTGGTAGCCAGTCCAGACTCCAAACTACAGGTTTGGTCAGTTTCCAAGTGGCCACATCTGGGTGACCTCAAGGGTACTCTCCTCCTTCCAAGGGTTAGAATAATCAGTCACAGGTGTCTTTGTGTGGCTTTCCTTTTGTTTTTGTTTTTATATTTTTTTCTTAGACAGCAAAAATTGTTCATTTAAATAGAGAAAAATGATGGTTTTAACTACGTTTCTCTTATAATTCAGGAAGGCTTAAATAAAGAGAAAAGATATCTTGGCAAAGAGCAAAACTATCTGGCAACCTATTCTGGAGGGTTTCTCTAATCCTGTGATTATGTGCTTTAATTTTCCATTTTAAGCACAAGAGATTAAGAGGTACTCCCTTTAATAACTGGGATGGCAGGGATGTGTGCAAAAACACAAAGCACTGGGAAAAGAGGGCAGAGACACTCTGTCTCCCCAGTGCCCTGCTCTCCTGAGGGTTCAGGCCAGGGTATCTTTCCTGGGGAGGAGATATATCTGGGAGCCTCTGTTTAGATGTAGAATATTTTTAAAAACAGCTGTAACTGCTCTAAAGTAGAAATCTTACTTAGGGTAATGGGTGTAGAAGGAAGGCAGCTGGTCTTGAATCCAGCCCAGTCTCTTGGTAGCTGGGCGGCCCTGAGTTAGTCGCTTCACTTGGTTTTTCACTTTATTATTGATAATAATTTTACCTGTCCTTCCCTCTTATTCGGTTCACTCTGAGGATTGAAAGAAATGGTGACTGAATAGGAAACCATATTTTGAAGTGTAAAATAAATTTAAAAACGAAGGAATCAATAATGATGGAATTAGAGCTATTTTTCTTCACTTGGTTCTTGACTCTATAAACAAGGCCCAAGTCAGATACATCCTCCCCAACAGTTCCTTTCTGTTACAAAGAAGTCAGAATATGTACCTTTGTGGGGGGTTGTGGGAGGCCAGAGGAAGATTAAGGCTTAAATGGCCTCCTCTGAGCACCAAGGGTGGAGTCAATACAGCTGAGTTTAAGCTGTTTGCCTGCTGAGCCCTGTGTTACTTTAACTGTGTGGGTGAATAAAAGGGAGATGAGCTAGAGCCTTGGGGTTCCTCTGCCTCAGAGGCCAGAGCCCCCTGGACGCCTGCAGCTAACTCTCTGCCTGCTTTGTTATCCGTCCTCCTTC
>PVLD010035180.1:0-12020 GCA_004027595.1 Dinomys branickii | reverse complement strand
CGTGAGGGCGCTCTGCTCATCTGGGGCCTCTGCTAGGGACGAGCTTGTAGCTGAAATGTGCTGTGAGGAAGCGGAGCCCGGTGGGAGGTGGTCCCTGCGGTGTGACCTGGGGGAGCGGGTTCCTGACCAGTGCCCCTCCTTCATCCCTCTGGCTCGCCTTCCCACCGCGCCCCTTCTCCCTGGAGCCAGCCAAGCACGAGCTGAACCTAGTGGAAACTGCGAACCCAGATAAAACTCTTTTCTTTAAGTTGTGAGCGTCAAGTGTTGTGCCCGAGCAGCCGCCAAGTGAGTGCCGTGCCACCCCAGACACATGCGTGTGGGCCTCTCGGTTCGAGGAAAAGCAGCAGCAGCGCTTGCACAGGTCTCCGGAGGCCTGGCCCTCCCGCCTCGCCACCGGCCCTGCCCGCAGAGCACTTCGTGGGGCTGTTTTTAGATACAAAACCTCCAGGACACGTCTTTCTCCTCTCTGGAACTCAGGCTCCTCCCGCACCAGTGGCATGCGTTCTGGTTCACCTTCCCGAGTCCGGAGTCTGTGCAATGTTCGGACCACCACACCCGGCAGCACAGCGGCCTCTCAGGCCGTGGTTGGTGGGAAACCCCGGGCTGGGCGCGGTGAGGGTCGGGAGGTGCGGGGACTGAGGGCGCTGCAGCCCCAGGGAGACAGGGGCCGCCCGACCCCAGCCGCCTCACTGGGCCTTTGACCCCGCCACTCTCAGTGAGCTTCCGCCGCCAAGTCTCGCTGCTGCTGCTTAACTTTTATTGAGCATGTTCAGAGCCCTGTGCACAGTGTGGAAGCGCATGGGGTAAATGCCAGAAGCGAAGCAGGGATGGAGCAGAAGGAGAGCTGGGGCCGAGAGGCCTCCACTGGGATCACCGCGGGGCCAGGTGCCGCTCTTCTCTCCCTCCGAGGGACTCCTGCCCCTCCAGCCTCCTCGCAAGCACGAGGGCTGAGCAGAGCTGGAAAATGGCCCAGTGCTGCCCTGGAGCTGGGAGTGGGGTGGCCGAGGGCAGTGCGGGAGCAAAGGGCAGAGGCAGGGGCGGGGAGAGTGGGCTCCGGCCAGTGGGGCCCCAGCATCACTGGTGGACCCACAGCCACAGATTGGTGATGCAAGCCATCAGGAGCATGGTGAACAGCACCACCTCCTTCAATTGCCAGGAAGCATCCTGATCTTCAAGGACACACAGACGCTCTGCGATGATCAGCAGCTGTGGAGGGACCAGAGTCAGGGCTGGGGAGCAGGTTCTTCCCGGGGGCCCAAAGCACATGGCTGAGGGGAAGTATGAGGCTGGGCCAAGGAAGGCTTTGCTGTCCTTTACAGGGCCAGAGTGGCCCTTGTATGCATCCAGTGGGACCAAGCTCTGGCCTCCCTGTCCCTTCCTAAGTGTCATTCCAGCTGATCCCAGCTGCTGCAGGGCACAGAAGTGACACATGAACAAAAGGACTTCTAAGACTGACGCCCTTCCAGCATGGCAGGGATAGGAGGATGGAGGGTGGGCACTGAGGGGGGTGCCACAGCCATCGAGCCTGACCCCGCCTCTGACGCCACAGGCGGAGATTATCACACAGGCTCTGCAGACTCAAGGGCACCCAGCTCCAGACACCGCCACCAGCATGTTCACCTGTCTTCTTATGATTTCCATCTCCACTCTACTGAGCTCTTCCGTGTCAATCTCTGCCAGCAGGTCCATCCCCAGTTTTCTGGAGGAAGAGAAAAAACAGAGGGTCAGAGCTGCTGGTGGCCCTGGGCAGGGCCCAGCAGAGAGCAAAGCCATGTGGGCAGGCGGGATAAAACCAGGGGCTTCTGACAGTGACTCTGACAGCCTGTGGTCTGTCCTGTCCTTGATAAACAGGGACTGGGGCTTAAAAGTAGGAAGCTAGCCAGGCTGAGCCTGAAGCAAAATACCTGGAGGTCCCGAGTAGCCAGGAAGCAGCAAACCCAATACTCCGAGGAACCACGAGTCCTTCCCAAGCAAGCTGCTTACCACTGCATCTGCCCCAAGCAGCCAAGCCTCAAGGTGCTGTAGCTCTTACTGATCATGATGGTCTTGGAAGCTGTCAGGACCCTCCTGATAGAAGACATCACTGTGGTCTGGCTTTCTGGACCTCCTGGGCACCACCTGCTGCTGGTGCTCCTACAGCAAGGAAGGGGCGCTCTAAGCCACCTGCTTGGTGACCAGAACCGATGGTGGAGCCCGTGGTGCACCCCAGTCACGTGATGCTTGAACCTCTGGAATCAAGGGCTGACAGCTGGAGAACACTAGAAAAGCCTGGGGACCCCACAGGTGTGCTGCCAGCCCCCGCACACACACACACTGTGCTCCTCAGGAGTCCCCACCCTTGCAGGCAGCAACAAAGTTCCTGTCCCCTGCCGGAACTTTCACTAGCAGCTATCACCTGGAAGAGAATGCAAGAACTCCCTTGGCATATGCGTATGGAGCAGTTGCCCAAGGTGAATGGTATGCTTATGTACTGCAAAGATACACTGCAAAAAATTAATTTAAAAACTCTGCAATTGCATGATTCCACTCAGAGCCTGAAGTAGAGCAACTCAGTTTGGCTTCAGTGTTTGGGCACAGGAAGGCAAGGCAATAGCTCTAATTATTTTTATTCCCACAAAGTCATTAACCTCTAAGGTCTTTTTCTTGTTCCTGGGGGACAGAATCATTTCAGCATTGACTATAATCCATAAAGTCACATTGCCTTTCCTCTGCAACCTTGGTGCCATTTTCCAGTAACTTTTCCAACTGTATAATTGGTGTTTTCCCATAATTTCCCTCACCCACAATACTGCAGCTAAAAGGATTGGTCACAGAAGTGGAGGACTCAGGAGATTACCTAGAGCAGTCGGCTTTCTGTTCTTCTCCATCCTTGTTGCCTTTTCCCAGTAATCTTTGCAATAATGATAACAATCAACTTCCTGAAACCTTCCCTCACTCGAGGTGTGTAGGGAATCAACTCAGAAACATGAAGCTCAGGTGAGTTCTTATAATCGTCAGGCAGGTCTCCTTCTGAGAACCAGTTTTACATATACTCCCTAAGCAGTATACATTTCAGATGTTCTGCATTCCCAGTGTTGAACTCCTAACATAGAAAGAATGGCTCTGTCCTTTCACTAGACCACCCCCTGCTCGCCCTCATTTGCCTGCTTGGCACACAGTGGCTTCCCCTCTTCCTGATCAACTTCCAGCCTCTTTTATCTACCATGGTTAGGGAAGAGCCCCTACAACCAGTATTTCCTACCCCACACCCCCATCACCATGTACCAAAGACCCCAGACAGTACCACTTTCCTGGCCCTGGGAGGATTCATATTCCAAGCTGGCTTGGCTACAGGGGAGACAGTAGCCTTTGGTTCCATCTTCTGACGCCTCTGGGAGACACCCTTGGACTGAGATTCATGATCCAGTATGTCTGTAAAGAAGAACGGAGACCCCAGGAACACACACAAAAGTTGTAACAGAGCCTCCAGGGCACAAGACATACTAGACAGGGTCCCCAGACTGCTTAGGAATCATTCAGTGACCATTGACCACTGCAGATCCCAGGTCTGTTTATTCCTCCATTCAGAAATTCAGTAAGTATTTACTGAAGACCAAGTCCTGGCCTGGGCGACTGGAGAGAATGAGAAACAACCAAGAGACAAGATCCCAGCCATGAAGGAACTGACAGAGTTTGTGTACAAAGAGAATGGGAAGCACAAAATAGAAAATAGCCCTTCAATGCACACTCACAAAAGGGCCCCCTTAATTACAAGGACATGGGGATACAGTGGGAAGTAACAACTGATTCGGGTAAAGGAGCCAACATCGAGGCAGAGACATGAAGAAGGCCCAGGGTTCACTCGTGGACATCTAGGGGAGCAGCAGGCGCAAAGGCTGTAGAGAGAAGCAGGCTTAGGCTATTGTGAGAATGAATGTAACTATTGCGTGGAGTTTCTGTGTATGTGAGCATAAAATACATCGAGGAGGTGGCCCTGATAGGATCTTATAGATCATAGACTATGGGTGTGACTCAAAAGGGCTGGAGAAAACTTGAGAGGGCTGGGAGAGAGGATCGACTAATCTTATAAACCGAGCCCTCCAAATGTTTTGCAATAGACACAGTGCTGGCTGAGAAGGAGGAGAGAGAGGAACCACACATATTATATCCACCTACCTCCCAGTTGGGCTACAAAATGCTCACATCCTCTATCCTTCCCGACTCCCCTGCCACCCAACAAATAGATACTCCAAGGCCCAGACACACTCCCACAAGGACAATGCATGCAGACACATACATGTATCCATCTGAGGGTTGTGCCTTCTCCACGAGACACACGCATACGTGTAGTCTACATGGTGGGCCAGAGCCCAGGGACATTTTAGGGACCCTCACCATCTATCTTCAGGTAGTCTTTGCCTTTCCCAGGGCTTCTAGGCACCAGTTCTTCGTCGATGCCCATTTCTATCTCCTCCTCGAAGTTGAAGATCCCTGCTGCCATCACTGCCAGGCGCTCAGTCGGATGATTCAGCTGAGAATGTACGTGTGAGTGCCTCCTTTGTGCCTGCACAGTCTCCTCTCCCACGGTGGGAGTGCAGAGAAGATATACCCAGTGACGGAGGTGGGGCTAGACCCTCCCTGCGCTCAGGCCGTGGACGCGGTACCTCCTGTTCCTGCGGTATCTACTTGGCTGGGACAGTGGCCTTCTCCCCTGCTGCTCTGTAAGCAACTTAGAAAAAGAGATACAAGGCCAAGCCTTTGCCCATGAGAATCGCCATGGCTCACAATCCCTCCTTTGATTGAGCTGGCAGAGGGCAGATGGAGACCACCTCCATCACTTCTAGGGAGAGGCAGGGACTGGTCCAGAGCCTGAGAGTCAGTGACCAAAGCAGGGTCAGGTCCCAGGCTGATGTCTGCAAAGCCCAGCTCCATCCCATGATCCCAGCCACACCATCGCATCAAAGGGCTTCTTTGTAGATAGAGCACATCCTGCCTCTTCCAGGCCCAAGTCCCCCCAGGCAGAGGAGCTGGCTTCATTCTTATCTGAGTCAGCTTGGCAGAGAAAACATGGGAACCAAGGGCGGGAAGGACAAGACAGGAGGGACCTGCTGCAGCCACTAGACCCCTTGGACTTGGGCCCTGCACCCCTTGGCCTAGGTCTCAGCTCCCTCTCAGCTTCCCTCAGTTGACCACTGAGAGGATCAGGTTCCTGTGTCAGCTGGGCCAGACTCCAGTGCCCAGTAAGTCCCTCAAACACTAGCCTAGGAACCTCTGAGGTCAGCATGTACAACAAGAGGGCCTCCACCCATAGAAGCCTTAAAAGCAATGGCTGAGGTTCCCCTGAGGAAGGAGAATCTCTACCTCAGGACTGCATTGCCAACTCCTGCCTGAGTTTCCAGCCTGCCAGTCTGCACTCCACCTTCAGGCACACAGTCACAGCTCTCTACACGTGTGTGCATGTCCAGACACATAGGAAATCTACAGTGAATGTCTAAATACACAAAACATGTACTGCAATAGAAGACGCTTTGCTACTACTTGCCCCTAAGCACTCACTGTCTCCTCCAACACACTCATTTAGCATTCCTGCCACTGTCTGAAGCAGTCCTGGAAGTCTCCATTCCTGAGCGTGATCAAAACCACAGTGAATGCTGCTGCCAAGGGCATCGCAGCGCCCCCAGCCACTCCTCAGGCTTGGCCCATGCAATCTGGCTCTGCCCCAAAGTAAAAGTGAGCAGGAAAGGTAAATTCAGGACACGGAGGCAGACCAAACAGAGCAACAGAAGACACTGTGGAAAGAGGACTTCCAGAACTGTGTCGGAGAGTGCAAAGATGACGGGAGAAGTGTGTTTGAAGCCAGAGCTACTATTTTGAGGGGATTCATGGTGCTGTGCCTTTTGCTGTACTTATTTATTTACTTATTTACTTTAAACGCTCATGGCAGTTTCAGATCACACTTGTATACACATACGTCGTACTGGTTCTGTTACTCTGCAGAATTGGATACAACTATCAGTGCTCAGGGGTAGCTCTGGGAAAGAGTCCCAGGGCTGCTGAGGGAAGAGGAGGCTATCTGCAAAAGAAACCAAGTACAGAGGGGGGCCACGTGGGGGAAGGTAGAGGGGGAGGAAGGAGGCAGAAGAAGACCAAGGGAAGGAAGGAAGGGACAGAGAAAAGGAGGAGAAAGGGAAGGGGGACTAGCTGAGAGAAGGTGTCCTCCTGGGGCTGTCTGCCTGACTCCCAGCCCTCCAGCCAAGCACAGAGCACACAGGCCCTCCTGCCTTCCCAGGGCTGGAAGAGGGTCTTTGTTTCCCCGATCTGGTGAAACAAATCATTTTTAAAGTCAGTATTATGCTCCATGCAACATTTGAGATATACTAAAACTTACTCGTGGCTTATCTAGCATCCAAATGTAACCAGATAGGCTATATTTTATCTTGCAGTCCTATGTTCTGCCCATCACCGCAGGACCTCAGATTTGGCCTTGGACTCGTCCTTCCCTTCTTTGGCCTCAGTATCCCTGATGAACAATAGACCACTTGAGCTGCTGATCCCACACCAGCTTCTTGTCCGGCTGCCAAGAGGCCTTGACCCATGGGGACTTCCTGGGAATAGGGATGCTGAACCTGCTGGGGTGCATGAAGAGGCACTGCCCCCTGGTGGCAGAGGAACCTGTCACTGACAGCCAAGCAAAGAGTGACACCTATCCACAACCCATGGGCCCCTGACGCCACCCAGAAACCCTGGCATGTCACTTCCTTAGCCTCTCTAGCATTGTGCACCAAGGGTCACTAGGAGGTGAGAGAGTTAGAATTTGCTGTGTGACTCTGAATTTGTCCCTTAGGACATCTCTAAATATTAACCTTTCCACGATTATATCTACATCATAATTTCCTTCTCCAATTGCCCTAAACTCACAATAGAAACATTCTCACAAGCCTCACTCATCTGGTGTACTAATCTTGGGGGGCCTGAAGGGCTAGAGAACCCAGGGGGTGGAGAGATCTGCCACGTCTTACATGGTATTTGGGTCCAAGTAGGTAGCCCATGGCCAAGTGTGAACACATGGTAGCTGCAGAGACCCAGTACTCCCATGACAGGTCCCAGAGGAGGAGGCCGGGAGCTCTTCTCACCTTGGGGAAGGGAGGTGGGGTCCAGAGCACTGCTGGCTCATAGCATGTCTGTATGTTTGTGTGTACACAGATCTTACACAAACCCTATCTTATATCTGATAGATGTGCTGTTCTCTTGCTTTTTAAGTGAATAGTATGCCTTGGGACTCTCCTTAGGGCAGTACAGATGGATCAGATTTCCTTTAAACCCAGTCCACACTTTATTGACCTGCTCGGGGCCATTTTGAGTCCTACAGCTTTTCACTTCTATAACCAACATAACACAAGTGCTCCTGGACATGCCTCTTGGCGCATGCATGCTAAAGTGTTTGCACAGAAGGTGAAGTGGGATTGTGAGTTCCCAAATGTTGATGACTCTGAGTTGCATTGACCGGTATTGTCAAGTCACTCGAAAGCAGGACCCACCAAGGGCAAGAAAATGCTTGCTTCTTCTCAGCATGATCAACAGAAGATATCATGGAGCTTTTTAAAAGCCATCATTATAATGGGTGAAAATGATATCTGTCTCATTGTGGCTTTAATTTAGATCGCTTTAATAATAAATAAACCCATGTGATTTTTCATTTGTTTATTGATCTTCTGTATTTCTTCCCTGTGAAACATCTGCTGGAGGGCTTGGATCTTTATTAAAACAAGAACTGTTTTATTAATACAAAGGGATGGGACTGAGAGAGAGCATTCACTCCCTTCATGCCAAGCAACTCCAAAATAAATAAATAAATAAATAAATAAAACAGATCTTTCTCCCTAAGGTGATCTTGAGCACTCTGCCTCCACTGGAACCAAACAAATCCTGTTAATTGCAGCCAGTTTTGGCTGAAATCTACAGGGCGCCCAGCACCCAGGTGTCCAACTCAACAGGGGCAGCTGAGCCTGGTAACTGGGCAGGCGGAGGTTCTGTCTCTAGCTCTCTCTTCCTGGCCCCAGCCTGCCAATCAGCTGCTCCCAATAATGCACCCCAGCCCCAGAGTCCTGGCCTCTGCTCCCCATTCCCACCACTCTTGCTGGTGGCAGTGGGAGTCAGCACACACAGGAGTGACTCCGGAGCAAAGTGTTTCTGCTCTGAGCCTGTTTCTCTTGTTAAATGGAAGGGTGAGTTCATCATGTTTCTTGGTGTTAGGCAGGTAAGGTAACCTCACCTCTCTTCAGGCAGAATGGTGTGCTTTTACTACTTTCTTCTAAGTGGGGCTCCATGCAAAAGAACATTCAAACCACGGGGTCTTAAAGAAAAGCCCAAAACTACTGGCTGTGATGACTTCCTGCCTGTAAGCTACAGCTGGATTCCGGTCTCAGGCAGCTACAGCCCCAAGAGAGTGAACCCACCAGCCCACCAGCCCCGATCTTTTAGGTCTTCAGGCTGCTGGCAGCTTCCTTTCACCTTGTTAACAGAGCTGAAGGACCTATAAACAATCCTCCTTCCTGATCCTGGAAGCAGCTGGTGCTGAGATCATCCCTGGGGCCCTGGGCGGGAGAGGGAGACTAACAACCTCAAAGAGACCGGAAGGACAGAGAGAGGGACATGGGGTGGGAGCGCAGGAACTGTGACTAGCACAGGGAAAGAAGGCCGCCTTGGAGCACAGGGAGGGAAATAAGAGAGCTAGGGCCACCTGGGGCAGCCGTTAAAACCGCCCTGATTTCCACCTTAATTTCTAGTTTTCTGTCTCTCATTCAGTATGGCCATCTTGAATCAGAGCTGACCACGCACTAGGCACTGGGCACTGACCGAGCCTCTGTCCTCATGGAATTCCTGCTGTGGTTGGCAGAGAGAATCCACAAGACAGGAGGAAAGCCTGTGAGACTGTGTGGACAGCAGTGAGGGATTGTGGTGGTCATGCCTGCCTCTTTGGGAGCACGCTACTTGCTCACTGGAGCTTTCCTAACCTAAAAAGAAAAGGCCAAGGGGACATCTGGCCCCAACATTCTTCCCACCCCTGCAGCCTGCAGCGATATCTTATTACCTCCCATAGAGCCTAGGATGGGCAGAAACACCTTGTCCGCTTTGGATGGTAACTCTCATACAGCAGCAGGAAGGAGTAGCTCCAAGAAAGTAGGCCAAAGGCACAATCACAGAACTGCAGCCTCGGCTTCTGCAGCAGCAAGTGGACCGAGCTGCTGAGATGCTAAGCAATCCCCACAGGCCCAGTCCTAGGCCCTTAGCACCCAAGGGCTCCCTGTAGGGGAAACCTACCAAGAAAAGGGCAATCTTCGCTGGCTGTCTACCCCAGGGGTAATTCAAGACTGCCCTGCCTCCAGGGCAGAGAACAGCACCTAAAAGTTCAAAGACAAAATCATAGAAGCAGTCTATATGCCAACCAACAGATGAGTGAGTAAAGAAAATGTGGCTTTTATACACAACGGAGTACTACGCTGCCATAAAGAAGGATGCGCTTGAGTCATGTTTGGGAAACTGGATGCACTTTGAGACCATAATGAAGCAAATCAGACACACACGCATACATTCTGCATGGTTTCTCTGGTAGGAGAAACTTAAGTATAAATAAAGAGCAAAAGAAAAGAGAGATGACTGGAAACGGAGATAGAGTCTGTGAAGATGGGAGGGGGATCTGACGAGGGGTTAAGAAGGGAGCGGGGGAGTAAGTAAAAATGATCAGGGTGTGATGTACATGTGCCAGTCCTCCAAAACAAATGTAACTATTGTGCATCAAAAGTGTACACCAATAATTTAAGAAATAATCAAACCAAATCAAAGACCCTTTGAAAAAGTAGGAAGCCAGGAGGAGGGCAGCTCGCCTGCAGATGTAGCCAGCAGCTGTCGCTTCCTGCACCTACTTGTTTCTCCTCTTTCCTGTCTGCTGCCCACGAATCTTTGCTGCAATAGCTGGCAGCAGATTGTGGCCCAGAGGGGTTTGCCTCCTGTCAACTGGTCACACAGTGGCCCAGCATCCAGCATCCGTCAGAGAGGCCCGGACAGCGTGCCACTGTGTCCAAGGAAGCCGTGCAGCCTCTTTCCTGACTGCTTGTGGAATCCTCGGCTCAGCCGGGAGGCGACCCCGCAGATGAAAAGCATCATTTCCATGTCCAGGGAATGGAAAGCGATGTGTGCTCATGAACCAGGAGAATCAGAGGCCAGAGGACAACAGCAGCAGGGACGCGAATGCTGTGTGTGCAAAGTCTCAGATGTGGCCCTGCTCTAAGGCAGGAGCAGCAGCTGCCCCTGAGCTGCAGAAAGACATTGGTAGAGAGGAGGAAGGAAGAAGGCCCAGGGAGCTGCACACTTTTTCAGACAAGCTCATGGCAAGTGCTCTCATCTTTGAAGTGGGCACTCTTCTCCAGTATCCCTCCGTCTCGCAGATGCCAAGGCTGAGAAGAGGGGCACAGAGGGCCAGGTATGACTCAGTTTACTAGTCCAGTGGCAAACCAAGATCATCAGGTTAGCTTTCCAGGACCCTGGCTAGGCCAACAGAAGATCCCAGGGAGGAGCTAGCTCGGCAGAGTTTAAGGAAACGTGCTTCAGGTCCTGTTCTATTCTGGCCTGCCCTCCGCCCTTGGATGATAGGGACTAGTGGCTAGGTTGCTCTTCCAGGGAAGGTGGGGTGCATCACAACCCCGGCCCTGAGGCCCACCATTCCCAGCGACTGGCTGTGATTCACAGCTCCTCATTTATTAGGAAACTCACTTGGCCTCTCTGTGCCTCTGTGGCCTTCCCTCGGGAAGGCTTTCTGTGCAAGCCTCCACAATCAGCCCCACCACTCCTCCCGTAACAGCGGCTTCGCTGTGCACTGCTGCTGTGGCTTGTTTCATGCCCTTCCCAACCTATCTGTGTGCAGTGGCCCCGGCTTGAGGTAGGGACACCCTCACTGCCAGAGCACCATGCTCCACCATCACCAGTTCGTGTGCGCACTGTCAGCGGCAGAACCCTGGGAAACCAGCACTGACAGCCACCCACTGGGCTCCTGTGATTCAGTGAAACCCACCTGACATGAAATGTTACCCAGACTACACAGACCCTGCTGAAACTGCATTGATCACACAGTTGGAGCTCTTTAGAGAAACTGTTGAAAGTCACTGTTACTGGAGCTGCCCGTCTTACAGTTCTCGGAAAAGTATGTTTCATCCATGAAAACAATCTGAGGGGTACAAGCGTTCTGGGCATCTTTCAGGGCTTGGGTTCTCACATCACTTTCCACAAAGGGATCCTGGAGAAACCATTCAGAAGTTCACTTCTGCACTCCCAACCCTACTGGTCCTGTGGGGACCATTGGCAGTTGTTCTACATCCTTCCAGGGGCAGTGAGGGACAAGCTGATCCTGGCTCTGTTTGAGACTGGCAAGTTGCTCCTGTCTTTGCCTGAATCTCAGAGAAGTACAGTGTCCACTCCTCCCACGATTCCCAGTGCGAACAGTGTGCTCGGGCTGGGAGAAGCCGCTCTGGGAGGACATGCATCTACCCTCATCACTTTTCCTGGTGTATATGATGGCTCATGTCTGGGAAAGGAGCAACAATGACCCTCACTGCCACAAACAGACTTTTTTGGCTGAATTGTGTACCTCACCCCAATTCGTATGTTGAAATGAAATATCTTACCATGTGACTGAACTTGGAGATCAAATCTTTTAAGTGGTGACTGAGGTAAGGTGGCCCCAATCCAGTGGGACTGGTGTCCTTATGAAAAGAAGGGATTCAGACACAGAAAGGCACAGAAGGAAGGCTATGAAGACACAGGGGGAAGACGACCTCCTGAAGGACCGGCAGAGGGGCCTTAGAAGAAAGCAACCTGCAGACACCACGATCTCAGACTCCCAGCTTCCAGAACTGTGAGGAAGTAAGCTCCTGTTTAAGACACCAAACGATGGTACTCTGCTGTGCCAGCCCCAACAAACTCACAGGGGCCTTGGGCTCTCACGGGAGAATGCAATTGGCCAACGTATTTGAAAACTCCGCTCTTAC
>PVLD010035179.1:0-12025 GCA_004027595.1 Dinomys branickii | reverse complement strand
AACATCAGACTTTTATGACAATCGGTAGGAAGGTGGAAAAGGAGACTCAGGTCCAAGCTGAGCCTTTAGGGTGCAGATTGAAGTACCAGGTCTTCATGGGAATTCCTGGATGGCGAATCTTCATTATCCTTGTGAATGCACTAATTGCATGAGAGAGAGTGGAACGAGGATAGCCTCAGGAGGTAGTGGGTTCTGGGCCGTTTGTTTTCCCAGGAGCTCCTCCTGGCCCAGCTCAGCAGCAGCCCCCAGAGCCATGGCAGCAGCCAGAGCCCCCGCTGGGCTCACACTCACAGCAGTCAGAGGCCTGGTGCCTGCGGCGGTGGTGGAAGAGACGGGGCCTGTGGTGGCTCAGGCAGCAGCCCCCACCCCCAGAGCTGCAGCAGCCCCCAGAGCTGGAGCCACAGCAGCCCCCAGAGCTGGAGCCGCAGCAGGAAGAGACCGGAGGAGGGCAGGGAGCAGGGCACTGGGGTGGGCACTTTGGAGGGCACTTCGGTGGGCATTTGGGGATGCACTTGGGGGGACACTTGGGAGGGGGCTGGCACTGCTGCTGGTTTTGCTGGCAGGACATCTTAGAAAGAGTTCAGCGAGTCCACCTAAAAGAGAATAATGCACCTCTGTAAGTATTATATAGTTCATATTTTGTGCATAAACATGAAAGACTAGTATTAGTAAGTACATTCACCTCAATCACTTAAAACTACCTCAAATATTCCCATAGCTAATAGTGCATGGAGACAAAAATCAATCCATTGGTCTTATTCTGTCTCAGGATAATCCAGGATTGCTCCATCTTTACAGGCCTGCAGAAATCCTCTCCACCCAATTAAGGCCCTGTTCTCTTACTGCTACCAGAATCCCCCGTCTAGGTGCTGTGGGATGCACTCCGAGGTCCTGTGGAAAATATTTCCAATGAACACTCCAGGAAAAAAAAACTGTTTTGAAGCCTACGACAATGGATATGTTGTATACATTCCCAGCATGGCTGCTTTCAAGCTCCCAATGTGAAGTCCCCTGAGGGGGTTGGGAAAGGTCCGCATAACTACCTACTCCAGCTCATGTGTGCTAGCTTTAGGGACACCAAAGATTCTAGAGATTTACAGCAGATGGAGTGCTCTTCTCATCTGCATGGTAGAAATCCCACAAAACTCTTCGCTCAGATTGACTCCTGCCTCCCATTCCCACTGTTCAGCTCTCACCCCCACCTCTCATCTTCTCCCTGTCCTGCTCAGACCCCTCCGGTCTGCCAACATCCTACTCACCCTAGACACACACAGGAGCACGGACAGGTCCTGAAGGAGTTGGAGCAGATGAGGTACCAGAGGCCAGCTGGCCTTTTATAGAGGCAGACTTGTCTCTGGAATGGGGAGGAGGAGGCTCTTGCACAACCAGACACGTGCTCGGTCATTCCTGTCATTCACCTGCACTTTGGCCCTATGTCACAGGCCTCAGGAGGTCCCATCACTTCCCATTGGGTTGGAGTATAGAAGAACATTTGGAAACCACAGCTTCCCATAGGACGGAGCCCTCAGTTTTGGCTACGGATACACAGTGTCCCCTGGCCAGCACGAGGCTCTTTTCCCTGCAGCTCTTTCTCACCTGTCCTCTGTGCTTCCATGGTTCTGAGCCCCAGTTTCTCCTGTTTTTCTGGAAATGCTCTATCATGGCTCCCTACATCCTGATGAGGTTCTCTGTCATGTTGTGTGGCAGATCTGCCACCCCAGGTGGACTCTTCCTCCTTGAATCAGGAGTGGTGTCCATCTAAGCTTCCGCCCCAGCCTTTTAGCTGACTTTTGAATTTCTGATGGCCCTCTAAGTAAAGTGGATTTGGAGGATCAGTTCTGAATTTGTCCTGCTATTTATAGTAAAGAAGATGACTGAGAATAAACTTTTCCTTGTAAAATCGAAACACTTTGGTCAGAGTAATTTAATTGTATCAAATCTGGCAGTGGAATCAGAAAACTTGTCATTTACCAACCGGGTAATTTTTCACAATTGCTAGACCAACAGAAGAAATACTTTTCACTTGTAATATGAGTCTCCCGCAATTTCTTTGACCATTGTGAGAAGAGGCTTCTCCCAATGCTCTGCACCTGATAGACACTGAAGAAACCTGGGTTTTGTGGTGAGATTTATGTTTTGTGTTTGGTACCCACCCAGGTGTGATATGGAATTGATTGTCAATACAAGATCCATACTATCAAAGAATTCACCCTAACCAGAGACATAGAAAATTTGTAAGATTCTTCCTATTAATTATAAATGATCCTTTTGGGCTTCTAAGAAGGTCCTGCTTGTTTTCTGCCAGGAAGGAAACGGTCAGTGTGGGGCCTATTATTCAGGAGTCCATTCTGGGTTGCACTTGGCAGAGGTGTCCACTTATCTATCCAGTTGAAGTTGAACAGTTTTACTAAGGACAAACTTTGAGAACATTGTGCTAATGGAAGGTTTCCAATCACAAAAGCCATGTGCTGCACTACTCTAAGGAGAAATAACGTGAATAATTGGCAGGAAAAAGTACGGGTGCCTGCTTTGCACATGCTTGGGAGAAAGTGCAGTGTGCCTCCTACTGGAACAGGATTTCTTCCTGGAATGATGAAAATCTTCTAAGTTGCCAGCGGTTAGGGGGTGGGTGATGCACAAATTTGTGAATGTATTGAGAAGCACTGAGGCTTCCTTTCAACAGATGAGCTGTTTAATGTATGAATTCTGTCTCAATATATGTTAGCCACAAAACAAGAGTTGAGAAAAGACATATCTGTATCTCTGATTAAAACAGAAAGGCGTTCCCCGCACTCTACCATCTAAACCCTACTTAATGTGAGCAGGGGTTAGGGATGTAGAGTGCAGGCCTCCATGTGTGCTTGAACTGCGGCTCTATTTTCCTGTTTCTCCAGTCCTAGTTTCAGACCTGCTTCTGTTCTCTCACTTCTTTTAATTCAAGGAGAAAGCAATTCACTAAAGTGTCTAGTGCATTGAACTCAAAAGTCATTCTTGGAACCCCTAGAACGTTCTTGGGCTCTAAATTGGGTGGTTTTTGACTATAGAGAAACATGGACCTGACAGGATGACATTTGATGCCTTTCCCTACTGAGTCACTATTTCCCAATAAGACTGCCGCACACAGGTTCCGCTAAGTTCAGCATGTTAACATTTTGACCCCTCATTCTCTCTGACAAGGATGCTTGAAGTAATGGGGAAATTGGAGAAGGGAGAGACATGAAGCGTGTGTGTGTGGGTGTGCAGGCCTGTGCATGCCCGTGTGCTCTGCCGCTTGCCCATCACACGTGAATGTGGATGAACATGAGTAGACACATATGTGAGATTTTGAACTGAGGGGTTGAATAAGAGAGGAAACAAGAGCGGGATGAACAACTCTTTAATATTCCCAATTGTGTTCATTTGTATATCACAAAATATCAGGTTCAGAAGTTGGATAAGAAGGAACTGCCTCTTGTTATTCCTAATCCTATGTCAACAGACCTTCTGCCATCCTCATGATCCCTCCTAACATAGAAGTCCTTTCTTTCATTGGTCATAGCTGTAGCTTCCAAGTGTTCCCCCAAAGTTCAAGTGTTGGGAAATGAATTTCCAAATTAAAATGTTGATGGTATTTGGGGTGGGTCCTTTGGGAGGTAATTACGACCGGATGAGGTCATGAGGTCTTCTTATGGGAATGACACCTTCATAAGAGGAAGGCACCTGAGCCGGCACACTCCCATTCTCTCACCTTGAGATATCATGTTTCATGTGCTCACGCGCAAGGTATCAGTAGGCTCTGAGTGCTACTGAGCACTCCTGCCGGGACCCGCACGAAGACCCAGGGCCTCCCCAGCCTCATGCTTCTTCTTTGTCGGTCTTGCCCTCTTAGCATTATTGCCCTGTTGTGACTCAGGAGATAACAGATAGAAGTAGTTATTTTCTCATTGTTGTCCGAAATGTCCTTTCGGTGAAACAAAACAATCACTCCTTGTATTCACATCATCCCTGGTATTCACTTTTATCACTTTCCTGTCAGAAATCAAGCATCTGGCAGCATCTTTCATATGTATATATGAACATCTTTCATACATGGCCGTGCTGATAGATCCCTGTTTGGTATCATATCTCCCCCAGATAGACAATAACAGTCCCACTCTCATAGTTTCGTCTACCGGCAATTTACCCAGCTGCTGCTACTGTTACCAAGACATACGCAGGCAGACGATCAAAGTAATTAGAATGGGGCTTTTGCCCATGCTCTCTGATCATTTGGATTCACCCTCTTGCCCCTTACGTTAGAGCTGGATAGCTTATCCTAAAGCTGTCTGCTCGGGTCACATCGCCCCTTTGCTGATTTCCAGTTGCATTCAGTTCAGGCAAAGTTAGTTCTACTCTAATTTCCTAGGCTCCACCCAGTCTGACCAGAACAGCCTTAGAGTCCTCAGATCAGCAGCAGGTCGATAGGGAAGAGAATGAAAACTCACAGACTATACATCACAGTTATGTGTCTTCATCAGGACAATGAAACAAATTGACAAAATTTTAAAAAGTAACAATGACTCAACACTAGATAAAATGGGAAATACACTGAGAGGCTGGATAATGAAGCTAATTTTGAGAGCCTAGAGAAAATGGCAAGTGTGTATAGAAAAGAATCATCTACCAATTTTAGCTAAATAAGAAACAAAAAGCACAAACCCTCCTATGAATAATAAAGGAAGCAAAGTATTATTTCCTAAAAGTTTCCATAAGAACCACTGCCATGCATGGCTGTATAGATGGATAGAAATCTTTAAAGGTGTAGATAACCTCAAATCTATTCAAAGATTGTAAGAAGAAAACCTCAAAAATTATCCTTAAAAATAATTAGCACACTCCTACAAATGTAAATTCTTAGTTATTATACACACCAAGACACAGTAATTCTGCTCCACGGAGACATACACAGGAATACTTAGACCAACCCCACAAGACTACACAACCACTGTGCATGGGGGAGGGGAGAGTAACTGAGGTGGATACACAGGCGAGGACCCAGCTGTCAAAATGAACAGAGGGAAACACAATTTGGACAAATCTTACAAATTTTAGTTCAGTAAAAAGGATTTTGTACACTATATCTTATTATTTTAAAAACAATATACTGATATGTTAATATTTTTAAAGAATTTAAACAGAAAAGAAAAAAGCAATCCTTATTTTCATTACTAATACAATATAGGATTGAATGAGAGGTACATTGGGACAAATCAATACACGGATATACAGGACAACTCTGAAGATGGAAGGTTAGCCTGCATCACGAATCAAGGAGTACGAATAATTCATTTATGTGCCCTAGAGTTCTACTGAAACAACATAACAAGAAAATAAATTAGGACTATATACTGATGAAGCTTTAAAACAGTTCAGTGTGAAGAATTGCAGGCCTTTGTCCCCTGTGCGCAAAATCTGTAATGGAAAGAAATGAGAGACCTTAGCTCCCACTCTCTGAACATGCAATGTGCTTCTTCCAAGTTGCCTGAGGTCCCTGGAGCAGCAGGAGGAGATGTGAACAGACCCCTGAGCTTGAGCCGTCTTTGGTGAGAAGCGCTCGGGTATGAGAAGTGGAAGCGGAGCAGGTCTCATGCAGGCAGGTCCTTCTCGGTTGAGCCCAGGTCCTGCTATTTTTGAATGTCTTCACCATGGGGGCTACTAGCATAGGCGGGAGCAAATACCGACTAGAGCTTCCAAGGATCCCCTAGGCTGGCTCTGGCTTTGGAGACAGAGTAAATGAAGGAACTGGAAATTTGCAGGAAAACTCCATTGACTTTGGCATGGACAGGGTAAGTTACTGATCACTGAATCTAAAGAAAGAAGAAATGATAAAGATCACAACAGAATGTGCACAGAAAGTGGATTTACTGTCACTTCAGTAAAAACTTAGAAGAGAAAGTCTGAATATCTGGGGATCAACTGAAATGCTGCCTGAAACAGATTTAAAACACCCATTTCCTTGCATCCTGGGATCCTCCAAGGTCCAAGAACAAACAAGTTAAATAAGGCGTCAGGCCGGGGCAGACCTATAACTACTCAGTTCTTCCTTGCTTGCTCTTCAGAGTCCTCAGGGTCAGGCCAGCAGGAGCTCCTGGAGCCATGGCGGCAGCCAGAGCCCCGAGAACCCACATGCACTCAGAGTCCTATTCTGCTCGGTGTGTCACGGACCTCAGAGCCTGGGGAGCTCAGGCAGCAGTGGCCACGCTAACAGCTGCAGTAGCTTCCACGGCCGGAGCCACTGCAGAAAGAGAGGGGAAGTGAGCATGGGGCTGGGCCAGGGCAGGCACTTGGGGGTCACATGGGATGGGGCCGCCCCTGCCCCTGCTACTGCTGGAGGGACAGTTCAGCAGGAGTTAAAAGCTTAAAGTAAAATTAAAACCAACGAAAATGCACTAAGCAGAAATAAGGCTATTCTCTGTTCAAACCACTGTTACTGTGCATGCTTTTACTCCAGAGAAAAATCTATTGACCCAAGTAATTGGGTCACACATTAAGCTCTATGCATAAAACATATGCTAAACACGAAGACCAACATTTGTCCACATACCTAGACCCATGAAATAAATGCACAACTTGAGAATTTGTTTTGTCTTCTTTAGGGGCATTTAAGTGATTGTGTGTGAACTCTAGATGTCTCAGAGACAGTCAACAGAGATTTGGACTGGGTCCCTTTCTTTTTGACTATGACATTGTGATTCCCAGGTGACTCCTCTCCTGCTTACAGCTTCCCTCTGTCCTCGCTCCCCGGACTTTCTCCTCTGCACCCTGCTTGTTCTCTTCATCCCACCACAGTCTGGGATCCTCTCCAGGCCCTTCATTTCCATAGAACCCAGAGCATCCCAGGGCTGCACAGGTGCATTGATCAGGGCCAGACTCAGGTAAGTGCAGGCTCCAGAGCTGTGTGAGAGGATAAGGAAGGGCCAGGGATCCCTTTCTAGGAAGTCCCACGCTGGGCTCAGGGGGGAGCCCTGTCCATAGGAGGGGTGGAAATGGCTCTTGCACACACAGGGGATCCAGGAGGCCATTCCAGAAGGCCACCAGAGCCCCCCTAGAATTCTTGTTAGTGCCCTCAAGAGGCAGACCTCCCAGTATAGCCTTTCTCTACAATTGGCCTCAGCCAGTCTGCTATTCCCAGCAGTAGCCCCTAGGCTGGGCCTGGCAGGACGCAGGTCCCAGCATGGTGTTTTCTCCTCAGGAAATGGGGAGTGACACCCTCTTTCTAGCTTTAATGTAGGGAGGGCTAAAATGGCACAAAGGTAAAGTAAGGACAGAAGAGATTATGAACCTTTAAAAAGAATGTATGAAACTCCATTACTCTTTGTATGTGTATGATGAAGGAAGCAGATAAATGTGCCCCGGAAGCAGATGCTGTGATTAGACAAATGGTCATGGGTAGAGAGAGAAGAAATTTTGGAATTGAGGTCCTACCAAGACTTCCAGTGGTTAGTGAGACATAGGAGAGTGCATCATAGCACACAAGGTATCAGCTCCCTCCAGAAGCACCAAATTCTGAAGCTGTCAGCTGGCATTCACCATTATTTGCACATATAGCAAACAAGCTTCATGTCCCAAGGGTTATGTTAGAACCCAGGGAGGCAAGAACAAGTTTTTATTTCTCAGAGGCTGTCTAAGAGGCGGGTTCTAAGAAAGGTAACAGGCATGGAGAAAACTCTTGCCAGTTTAAAACCCCTGAGCAATGAGCTTGTGAATGGCTCTTACCAAAAGCAGGACCAAAGAGAACACTGGAGGGTGCGCTGGAAGTAGACTGGGATATCTCCACAGTGATGATGAGGACATAAATAGAAAGTCAGGCCAGAAGTTTTCTCTAAGGCAAAGCAAGCCTTTCCCGGGACTTGGCCCCATTGTGTCTGCACTCAACACTGCAGGGCTCCAGGTTACAGGAGGTTGTGACTGGTGAAAGTCTTCAGATCCCACGGCCTCCTGGGAGGCAAGCAAACATCAAGAATGACCCAACATGTACCTTGTTTTGCAAAAGCCACCCCCTGTCCATGCCAGAGGCAGACCTGCCTCCAGCATCTCACTCATCAGTTCCTGCTTACCAGGGATGTGTCTGCACTCCTGTGTCAGGTGACCAGGGTGAATGGGAGCCTGGGAGCCAGGAGATCAGGATGGAGAGATTGGAAAGGAGGCTGAGGAAGGAGGGGTGTGTGTTTGATTTCTGCCCAAATCAGCTAGAATAAATCCAGACAGAGTAAAAAATGTTATAACTTTACTTAACAAGACCCTGGCGCTTTGCCGATCCTGAAAGGACTGGCCTAAAGGGCACGTGTGTTTAGCTTGTCCAGTCTAGCAGTTTATTGCTGTATTAAAACCTTGGCACTTTAGAGATTTAAATACAGCATGCAGGACTATCAAGACAGAATTACCCGTTTCACTTTAAAAAGTGGAGAAAAATATTGTCTTCTATCTCTACATCTGCATCTATGGAGATTTAGTTGAAAGTTGACATAGTTTGCCCTGGATGCTGATTCATGCACTGTGGATATACCTGCCATCACCCAGGTGATCAAGTCAAAAAGAAGTAAAACATGACACTTGATTTAACCTATCCGAGCCTTAGCACCATTCCCTGCCAGGTGGTTTGAACAGCTGTCTGAAGGTCCTGCAAGTAAAACCATAGCAGGATGAGGCCCATTCTAAAGGCCCTGACAAGTGTTCCTCAAAATGCGCCCTAAATGCCTGTGTGAGTACTCAGCAACATGCTCAGTCACTCACTGTCTTGATTCCACTCAGGAGCTCATGGAGATCTGGGGGCAGCAGCTGCTGCCTGAACCACCACAAGCACCACAGGTCCCATGACCACAGGCAGCAGAACTCTGACTGCTGTGAGATTGGGGGGTTCTGGCTGCTGACATGTCTAGGGGGGCTGCTGCTGCCTTGGCCCTGTGGACCTCTGAAGAACAGAGCAGACAACACTGCATTGTGATCCACCTAGTAGCACAGCACATTCACAAAGCAATCACAGTCCAATCACCTTCTAAACACATGAGGCTTTGGGGGGACACCCGAGTTTTGGAGGACAACCATAATAGATGGGAAGGAGACATAAGCAGTAATGTGTTACATGATCACAGTGCAGGTTCAGAAACTTCCTTCCAGGTAGAGTAAATCTGGTTGATTGTAGGTTTGTTTTTCTCATACTGGGGAGAGAATCCAGTCCTCAGGCATACTAAGTAAGTATTCTACTTTCAAGATACACCCCCAGATGTCAACTACAGAATTTTATCTTGCTGAATTTTGAGACTTTCTTTTACATTTGACAAATCTTTCCTGTTATAGTCTGGATCTTAAATTTCCCTAAAGGCCCATGTACTGAAGGCTTCAGTGTAAGTTTGCTCCTATTGGAAAGTGGTGGAAACTTCAACTTAATACCTAGTGTAAGGTATTAAGTCATTGGAGATGAAGCCTCATAGCAGACTCTGAGGCCTGGGACAGGCCTGTCTCTTGCCTCCCAGTCATGAGGTGCGAGGTACTCTACCATTTGCTCCCTACAGTAACCTAATACCTCATTACACGCTAGGGAGCACAGAGCCCATTGCCCTAAGAGGCACAGTAGTGAATATTTTCCTCATTTACATACTGACCCTTTGTGATGCACATCAAAACAACACTGAAATTTCATCTCACTCCAGTCCAAGAGGCACTATCAAGAGTACAAAAGTAACAAATGCTGGCAAGATGTGGACAACATGATCCTTTATTCTCTGTTGTTGGACATGTAAACTCCACTCTTTGCAACTGCATGACACGTTCGTAAGACATTTTAGAACTAAATCATAGCCTCCCTCTCTCTCCCTCTCTCATGTATTCTCAGAAGACCTGCTAAGTCTTCATCTTTCCTCAGAACATAAAGTCTTCCAATACATTACTTTGGTTAAAGGCATCACAAAGAGCGGGCATGCAATAGTTAGCAGTGCTTCATTAAAGCTGACCCAATTATCTCAACCATGTCATTCCAGGGATGAAAAGAGATAAATATTGGTTCCAAATGGACACAGGAGGTGAGAACTTTGGGGCATGTGTGTAGTGATATCTAATTAAGATAGTGTTAGCTATTTGTGGTATTGCAGGTAAATAATCTTAGGATTACGGAAGGCCGAGGTAGGATTGTAAGGTAAAGACCAGCCTGGGAAACTTAGTGACTCACTGAGGCTTTGTATCTGAAAGAATGAAAAGTGGGGAAAAAAAGGACTAGGGATACAGCTCTGTGTGAAGGCCATGGGTTTAGTCGACAGCAGCATGGAAAAAAAAAAAGGAAAAAGAAAGAAAAATGATAGTTTTAAAGATAGTGAAGTGCCATGGCAGCCTATATGTAATGCTGTCTGTGTCATGACAAATACTTAACTGCTCCTGTGTTTGCCTTTACTGAGAAGTGTACAGATGTTGCATAAAGGAGAAGTTAAGCAGACAGGTTTATCAAAGACTGGTGTGAGGGAAGCATTTAGAAAGCATGATTACCAGTGATCTAGAAAGTCAACCAAACAGAACATTGATAGTCTGGGTGAGAAAGATGGTATTGAAAGTTCTGAGTACTCCAGCCAGCTGTGGCAGAAACACTGCACGGGAACTTAGCAACCTTCACTTTCCCATATCATAGCATTGTAGATTGATGATCCATGTGTGGTAAATTTATCTAATTCCACTTCAGACTGGGAAGCCTGTTCAGTTTGTATTGAAATGACTGACTGGGTTTTTAGAATTAAATTATTTGAAAATTACTCTAAGCTTTTCAACTTGGGCAATTTGCTTAACTTAGGAACATTATTTTTCTTGCTAGCATAATGGGAATAAGAGCCCACACCACAGGATCCTTATGAAGAGTAAATGAGATAACGTTTGTAAAGCCACTAGAATAACACCTGGTATAAAAGCAGTGATAAATGAATATTAGTATTGTAATTTTATTTTCTGTTATTTCAATAATTTGAATTTAAATATATTATTTATATCTATATATATGAACTGTAACCCGTTGTCCAAAAGCACAACTCCACTCCACTTAACCTGTGCCTTCAGTGAAGACAGGCAGGAATTAGTCAAGTTTTTCCAGAAAACAAAAAGCACAAACACACAGTACACAGGTATTAATTTTGGGCAACTGGCTCGCACACTGAGGGACGGGAGAATCTGAATTGGTTAGGCTAGGGTACCAGCTAGAAATGCAGGAAGACTTGATGGTGCGGCCTCGATTCTGAATTCTACAGGTGGCCCTGTGGAGACATAGGCACGGTGTGTACCTGGAAGTCTTGAGTAGAGTTTCATATTTCTCTTGGAAATCACACCCCTTAAAGGTATTTACATGTTTAGATGAGATCTATCTCATTACGGAAAATAATCTGCTTTATTCAAGTCTAAAGATTTTAATTATATTCACATGTTTAAAAAATATCTACTCAGCAGTATCCAGAGTAGTGTGTGATGTAAAACCTGGGTGTTAGGGTTCAGTGAAGCTGGGTAATAATGTGTAGCCACTACAGAGACCAAGAAGCAAATCAATATCATTGGAAATGACCTAAGATTCCCAAGAGAAGCTAAGAGTGAGATGACACTGTGAATACAAGAAATGTTTGTTGTGTTTCACCTGCAGAAAATTTCTAGATAGATAAATGGAGGATTTTGAGAAAATAGTTACTTCTACCGGCAATCCTCTCAGTCACAACCTGGGTGTAATGCAAAGAGGGCAAGAGAGACAAAGAAAAAGCATAAGGCTGGGGAAGCCCTGGGTCTTGCTGTGGGTCCTGGCAGGAGTGCTCAGTAGCACTCAGAGCATGCTGAGACCTTGTGCTGCGTGAGCACATGGCCCGTGATATCTCATGCTGAGAGAATGGGAGTTGCCAGCTCAGGTGTCTTCCTCTTCTTATGAAGGTGTCATTCCCATCAGAAGACCTCATGACCTCATCCAGGCGTAATCACCTCCCAAAGGCCCCACCCCCAAATATCATTAACATTTTAATTTGGGAATTGATGCTCCAACACTTGAATTTTTGAG
>PVLD010035178.1:0-12014 GCA_004027595.1 Dinomys branickii | reverse complement strand
AAAAAAAATTTAAAAAAAAAAAAAAAAAAAAAGATTCTCGGGAGATGCTGAGGCAGCCACTGCAGACCACTGTTTGGGAAGAGCAGCTCTGGAGCCACTCCTTTACTGATAAATGACTGATATTCGGAAAGTGCCCAGAGATATAACATGAAGCACCAGCGCTTCGCAGGCCCTTCATGGGGGCCAGGCCCACGTGGCTCCCAGGTGTAAGGGGCTGGGGCAGAGGCCCCTGCTCAGGCTCCCCTGAGTGGGAGGGTGAGGCCCTTTAGAAGGATGGGTCAGGAGTCCCTCTGAAGTCTCCTCCCTCTGAGGGGAATGAGTGGCCCACCTGGGGGCTGTGCCCCCACTGAAGTTCACACCTGCCCAGGGCTTTGTGCTGGGAATGGGTAAAGTGGAGTGGACCCCCCTCCTGAGCCTCTCAGAACTGGGTCTCAGCGAAGGTTCATAACCATCCTGTGGCATGGCTGTGACTATCCTGTTTTACAGATGAGGAAACAGTGGCTGCCCCAGGTCGTCCAACTGATAGACTCATACCTGGGGCCCCAGGATCAACCTCCTCAGCTTCCCCGTGCCCTGGGGCAGGAGTCACCATCCTGACTGCAGAAGATGGCTACAGATGAGCAGTCCCCCTCCATGGGACAGTTCCGCCAGCTGACAGAGGAGGGAGGAGGAAGGAGGGCTGAGGGCTCTAATCCTATGCAGCCCCGAAGGGAGGCGTCCAGATCAGCCCCTCTGCCAAGTCCTGAGCAGGATTTTGCTGATGTGATGTGCCTCCACATCCGGCCGGGAACCAGAGGACGGGGAGAGCTCACAGACCTAAAGTGCTAGATGAAAGTCCATTAATAAACCTGCTGGCAAGGCCCAGCCTCGAGCTGCACAGGGTGCAGCATTCATAAATCTCCAGCCGCAGGGAAGAGAGGACCTGAGCAGCCTACAGAAGAGGCCTGCAGGGAACCCTGGGGCTGTTGAGCCCATGGGGCTTTGAGCCTCTCCACACCTCAGTGCTTCTGTCCAGACTCAGCAGCAGTGGAAGGACACCTGGCACCTACATGGCTCCCTGGCCTGGAGCTCTGGAACTCAGGCAGGTGCCAGGCTGGTCTCTTCCCAGAATATACCAGAGAATATTCAAAATCATTCCAGCTTTGCCCTACTAGAATTCCCACAAAAACCAAACTGTGAGACTGAGTTTCCCTCCCAGAAGGTTGAAGAGCTAACATACATAGAATAACTGCCACGATCCATGCACTCTGCACACACCAGTCAATGAGCCCTGCAATAACCCAACAAGGTAAGTCCTAGCGTAGTCCTACATTACAGAAGCTAAAACTGAGGTTCACAGAAGTAAAGTAACTTCCCCTCCAGAGTTATTAAGTGGCAGAGTTAACTGCTCAGATCTCTTTGGAACATATGAGGAACAAAGAAAATGAAAACAACACAGAGGTTTGACTTAACCTCAGGCGATTGCAAAGCCCGTGTGGCCCCCTAACTTTTTTCCTCCACACTAGTAGTTCTCAACGGGGGTAATTTTGTGCCCCAGAAGACATTTAACTTTTTTTTTTTTTTTTTTTTTGTCACAGCCATGGAGGAGAGGGTGCTACTGGCGAGAAGTCAGGAACTCTGATAAATATCCAACATTAACACCAGACCGGAACCACAGCAGGGAATTACCTGGTCCCAAATGTCAATAGGGCCGAAACAGACAAACTTGGACCTCAGGCCCCAAAGACAGAACAGACTCGTGTGCTGGCTTGCTGCCAGAGACTTGAGCTTTGTACAGAACCTCTGTAGTAGGGCCAGAAAGTACAGGACAGAATTTCTAAATTGTCCTGGGGAACACTGGGTATTCGTGGCTGCCGCAGGAGACATGGAATGAGGGGAAGGGACACAAACAACTGTAGGAAGCTATGGATTCAATAAATTTGAGATGTTCCATACAGGATTTCTCAGAATATTTATTGGTGATGTGTCTCTGTGGTGACAAAATGCTTAAGACAAATCAATTTAAAAGAGAAAAGGGAAGGGGACTAAGAGGGAGGGAGGGGAGAGAAAGGAGATGTAAAAACACTAAGATGTGGTATGTGTATGCACCAACTCCACACGATGAATATAAACATTATGTACTGCAAACATGTACTAGTAATGAAAGCAAAGTAATGGTCCAGAGGTTTTAGACTGTGGTTGCTTGGCTATGTTGCCTATGGCCTGTGGCTGCACAGAACATCATGATGGCAATGTGGGGTGCAAGAAGCTGCTAACCTCATGATGGCCAGAAAGGAGGGAGAGAGAAAGAGAGAAGATAGGGAGAGAGACCTAACATCCCCTTCAAGTGCATACCTCTAGCGACCCAACTTCCTTCCCTTGAGCCTCTCCTACTACCTCCCCATAGCATCTACTACCTCCCCAAGCCATTGGCCAAACTTCAACACTGGGCCTTTGAGTACGATTTAATACCCAAACCAGGTCTGGAGTGTAACTCAGTGTTGCTGAGTATGCACAAAGCTCAGGTTCCATTCTCAGCACTGAGAAAAAAATAGGTATAAACTATAACCGGTGTGATGGTCAATTTTAGATGTCAAGTTCAAGCCCCCCTTGTAGCTGTTGCCATGAAGGTATTCTATAGATGTGATTAAAACCTACAATCAGTTGATGTTCAGTAAAAGGAGTTATCCTAGATAATCAGGGTTGGCCTGATTCAGGGTTTAAGAACAGAGTTGAGGTTTTCCTGGAGAAGAAGGAATTCTGCCTGCAGGCATCAACTTCACACTACTGAGAATTCCAACCTCCCCCTTGGAGTTCAGAGTTGCTTCGCTGGCCCCTACAATCATGAAACAATTCTTTACAACAAATTTCTTCTTAATAAGTATCTCTTCTGCATTTATGACTGAACCCTCCCAATACAAGTTAAATCATAACCTCCAAGAGTAGAAGATAGCTTTATGACAATTCGCAAACTCATTTGACCAGCGGGGCCTTGAATTTTAGGAGCATCCCATGGGATCCACGTGAGGTGGGTCTCTTTCTCTGGCCACTACTGATGTGAGCAAATTGGGCAATCATGAAGATTCTTCAGCCTGGCTCCTGGCTCAGGTGTGTGCTTGCAATCCCCACTGTGGAAAGAGATTCCTCTCCGGTGTGGTGTCATCTCCCAGTTTCTCAGGCTCAGCTACTCACAAAACAGTTCCTCTGCATCAGAGTTGCAAGAGCGCCAACTCACTGTGACTGACTCCTCTGGAGCCCAGACCTTTGCTCTCAGTCAGCATCTGCGTCTGTATGTAAAGCAGAGCTCAGAAGCCCAGCCCTGGGGGAGTGTGCATAGACAGAATGTGATGGTTTATGCAAAGTGCCTGGCACACAGTGGGTGTTCACCCACTGCCAACGCCCTCCTCTCTCCTCCCCTCTGACGACAAGCTGTGCTAAAACAGGCCTCCTACTATATAAGGAATAAGCAGTGTTTTAAAAATCACTCAAAATGTGCAGCAGTTGCCAAATGATGCTACAGAGCTCTCCTAGGCTCGTGGCCCACCCTAAATTTAACAGGCTCATGTTTACAAACCCAAATCCATGCATCTCTGAGGCTCCCACACATAGCCCAGCTGTCCCTCCCAAGAACTCCGTTTGGGGAGTTTCTGGCAGAGTCCCCGCCAGCTGGTGCTTCTCAGAGTGCTTCTGACACTCAGCCTGGACCCCAGGAAGAGAGAGAACCAAGAGATCCATCTGCCACCTGCAGACCACCAGGACCCTGAGCTGGAGGGCTCAGGCTGGGGCTTTGATGCCAAGATATGTGGGAGATACTAGCAGTTAAGCATGGGGGAGCCCAGCACAAAACATATCCATGTGTTCTCTCTCTCTCTCTCTCTCTCTCTCTCTCTCTCTCTCTCTCTCTCTCTCTCTCTCTCTCTCTCTCCCCCTTTGCTATTTTACTCTTCCTCTGTGTGTACCAGGCTCCCACACATGCAGCATCACACCTTCCTACAATTCCTGAAACAGTCCAGTCACACTGAACACAGCTCAGAGCCCAGAGAGAAACATAAACCCTGCTGATTGGACAGAACATAGATTGTGGTTGATGCTCTAAAACACATGCAGCTTGCAGGTAGGGGGGCAACACACCTCTCCCTTGGGCCCTATTTACCCTTCCTTATACACTGCTTCTCAAACTTAGGGATATCTGAATCACCAGGACAGCTTGTTAAATACAGATCACTGGTCCCACCCCCAGAGATTCTGATTCAGCAGGTCTGGGATAGGACCCAAGAACTAGCATCTCTAACAAGTTCCCCGGTGAAGCTGATGCCAGTGGGCCAGAGGCTGCACTTTCAGAATCACTGCTTTACAGCTTGGATAAGCCAGGTCAACTGACTCCATGCAACACCTGATAGGAATGGAATCACTGAGTGTGTGTGTGTGAACCAGTGTGGGGCTGTGTGTGTATGCTGGGGGCAGGGCAGATGCTGAGTGTGGTGAGCCCTGTGAGAGCCAGGCTGACAGCTGCAGGAAGTGACAGTTGACAGCCTGAGAGCACAGAAAGAGACAGCAAACTATAAAAAGCAGACATAAGAACTCAAAAAGCAAAGCAGGCTGTGTGGAAGCCATCTCTGTGGAGTAAAATTATTATAGACCTGCAAATAAACCCTGAGGAAGCATTCTCTCCCAGCCTTGGACAGTCATGACATTCACACAGAAGACCCTGGGATAAGAAGAAAGCAATACTTACTCTTTAGGAGGGTAGGTGAACATAAAATTACTTTCCTAAAAACTGACATCTAATGTGTTGACCATAAAAATCATCTGGGTGTTTAATGAGTGATGAAATTAGCAATATGGAAAAGTTTTCTCCATGGACTAATTCAATTGCTCAGCTACCTAGGATTTTACTTTGCATATGCACCTGTGTGTATGGGTGAACCAGAACCTGAACACAAGCACACATTTTGCACATATGCATTCACTAGGAGATGGGGATGCAACTCAGTAATAAAGTGGGTGCTCAACATGTTCAAGGCCCTGGGTTCACATTAAATGAACAAACAAATGCATTTGTTGCTACTAATTGCTGCCTGTGCTTAGGTATCATCTTAAACGTCATGTCTTCCTTGAGCACCCAGTTAAGACTAGGTTCTGAGTTGAGCTCTCTCATTTTGCTGCACTATTGGGTCTTTAATTGCTCAAACTCTGTCTGGCTCACCACACTGTGATGTAATAGTGCCATGACTGCCTTTTTCCTGTGCGTTCCCATTTCCTAGGACATTGTAGATGCTCTGTGCATAAGACAGGGTACTGATGGCAGGATATGCATACACTTGGAGCTTTTCCTTCACTCTCTTTCCACCCTGACATCCCTGAGCCCATGAACACCCTTCCCGAGAACCCAGGGAACTCCCTAAGCTCGTACACACACACACACACACACACACATTCCTTTCTTTACAAAGACAAAGAAAATGTAGGTCAAGGAGCGTGAGTAAATGCCTTGAGGGAGCCCCACATTGTGAAAGCAGCCTGAGTTGTGCTTGTTCCTGCTAGCAAGGGACTGCAGCAGCCCTCAGCAGAGGAGAGAATGAAGTCTTTTCCAGCACCTGGTTTTAATCAGAATTTGCATATTCTGGATGAGACAGGGACAAGAAAGAGGGTGCACACTCAGTTAGATCATTCTTCTCCAGGTCTCTACCCCTTGACTGTCCCAGTGAAGCCAGCTTCTCTGCCTATGCCCCCACCAATATACACACCCGCTTTATTCTCTCCTTCCAGGCTAACCACTACGAGGACAGGGCTGGGCACTCTCTGCCCAGAACACCAACAGGCAGAAAATGAAGCACAAAACTGTTTGAAGAAGAGAAAATAAGCCTTCCACAACTGATTCCTCTGCCTGTAAATAAATAGCATTAATAAGAATCAGCCTAAGCTAATCATTAGCAGGAACCCCAATGGCTAGTGAGAGAAATAGGGGAGAAAAGATGTCACCTGTCATAACTGGTAGCATTAGACAAGCAAGATTCAAGGACACGGGAAGCTTCCCTACCACACTCAGCAGCCTGGCAGCTCCGTCTTCCTTTCTCCTACCCCCACGGCCTCCCTGAGCCCACGAACTCACTTCCGAGAACTCTGCCAAGCCCCCTAAGATAATGAAGCATCCACCAACCCAGACGTGCAAGTGTGAGATCACCTTGAGGCTGCCACGGCCCATGAAGACAGTATTTTTTCATTTCTCTTTTGGCCAGATTAAAATGGACTATGATTCTTCCCCAAACTTCCTTCTAAAAGTTCCTTTCATGGGAGGATATGATTTTTAAGGCAGTAACTTGTTTGTCACTAGTATGTAAAAGGCACATTTCTCAGGCGGGATTCCTCTCCTGTGCATAGTCAGGATACACTGGATGGTGCTGTGGCAATACACTCCCTAAAATCTCACTGACTGTCAGTGACAGAATCACTTTCTAGGGTGTTGTATGTCTGCCACAGTCAGTGAGGCTTTCTGCGCCAGAAACCAGGCTGCTCCACTAGAGATGCCGGTGGACTCACAGAAGAACAATGAACAAGGCCAAAGCACACACTGTCTTGTAAATCTTCTTTAACAGCTAAAGCAAGTCACACGCCCACACTGAGGACCAAAAGCATGGGGATGTATAATTCTCCCTTTGGAAAAGAACCAAAGACAAGGACACCAATGTTAGCAAACACAATCTACCATAACCCTGGATCTCCCAAGCTTCATCATCCTTAGAATTCGGTCAAGTATCATCGTTCTGAGAAACGTGTCTTTAGGTAATTTCATAGGGTGTGCTTACATAAACCTAGTTGTACAGGTCAGTCACTCAATGTAGCCCTTCATGCAATTAGGAAATAGAGTAAATACGAGATGTCAGCGGCTACTCCAGGCATAACACAGCATACTGTTTTATACTATACTTTCTTTAATAAGTAAGAGTACACTCTAAAAGAATGATAACAAATATGGCATAGTAAATCCTCAGCCAGTCACATAGTCATTTATTATCAAGCATTATGAGCTGCACATAATTGTCTGCACTATACTTTTAGCACACTGGGTTTGTTTACACTAGTGTCGCCAGGAGCTTGTGAGTAATATGTTGCACTACAATATTCAGATGGCTACAGTGTCTCTGGGCAATAGGAATTTCTCACTCCCTGATACTAGTCACTGTCATATATGCCATAGATTAAAGTGTCATAGACCAAAGTGTCTCTGCGTAGCACACAACTGTGTGTCCTTAACTTACACCATTACCATGTATCCTACATCACCCACAACACCATCATTCTCCATCACAGCCACAGCCACATCCTCATCAACAACACGGCACCCCATTACCACCTGCCTTTACCCGGGTTCCCTGGGGAAGGAAGCCCTGGGAGAGAAGCTCACTTGCCAACGTTTTATGTAATTTCAAGGGAAAGGAGACCAAGGCAAGGAGAAAAGGAAAGCAAATAGATAGGGATGTTTAACCAAGAAGATGTTTCCTAACAAATGCAACTGAGTGCTCTGCCTTTCAGATCATCTTCAGATCTTAATAGTTCATCTGATATGTCTCTTAATAATTCATTTGTGGTGAGGAATACTAAAGGATTTATTTGCTGACTTTCCTGGCCCCCATCTCCCCCTAGCCAAAGCCAACTTGGTAGAATATCTACTCCATGGCTCTTCTGAAATATATAAACTGGCCTCTCCAAGAAACCAAAGCTCCTGAGGGTCCAGGGCCCTGGCTGGTATAACAGCCAGTCTCCCCGGTGGTACAGCACTACCTGCTAGGATTATCCATCTGCAGTGCTGCCGACAGCAGTGACAGCAATCTGGCTTTACTGCTGTGGAACAACAGTGTGAGATTTTGCTAAGGCTGCTCAACTGAGAGTTAGGCAAGTGCCCAAGGCCCAGGGAGAGGAAGATGCGGCCACATGGGCTCTGGTGGCACACAAGAGTCCAGTCCAGGCTACTCTGTGCCTTTCACATCTATGCACTCATCTATAATGTACAGGTCTCAGAACAAGACACCTGACATTTCTCTCCAAGGAGGGAGATGTAAATCCAGTTATTCAAGGCAACAGCAAGTTGCATTCTTCTGCAAAGACTTAAAAAGGATTAGCAAGCCAAATTTCCTGCATCTGTACTATTGCAGCTGGTCCTGGAGTTGTTTAACTGATATTTATCTTCACCCTCACCCAGTATTTATCATCACTGATCTGGGTTTTCCCTGGTAGGATGACTTGTCCTATGCAGTAAGCCCTGACTTACAAACACTTGAATTGCAGACTTTCACGGAAGAACTGTAAGATTCATTTTGTCAGGTACTAATGAATCTGACTTAGGAATGTGCTCCCAGGACAGAACTCAAATCGAGGACTTAGTGTACCTTCATCCTAAGGGTCTGAATCCCTGGCTTTCTCAACCCTGTTGAGTCATTGTTGTTAAAGTTGTCACCTGGCACATTAGCACCAAACTATGCTCTCAGAGGATCCTTTTGGTTCCTAACATAATCGTTACTGTCCCTACTATATAGCAGATAATATCGTTCCTAATGGCAATCAGGATCAACTACCCCTTCCCCAGTAATTCTTCACTTTTCATGCTAGTTTCACTTGCATAAGGACTCCAAAGTTACCAAACGACAGCTGCAATTTCCAGTTCAGTGGAAAATGTATTTTGTTCCCTTCAAGCAAAGAGCTCTGGAACTATGAACTGATAGAAATCTGGAAAGTAGGTGAGGGACCATGTTTTCCAGTCTTCCAGGTGATATCAAATACTCAAGTTGGCACTCTTTTTTTTCTGCATCTACTGATTTGTGTATATGGTTTTTTTCTCCTTTATTTTGTTGAGTTGATGAATTTAATTGACGGATTTTCAAGACAATCTTGAATTCTTGAAATAAGCCTCTTTGGGCCATGATATATTATTCTTAGTATATAGTGCTAGCTGGACTTGATGTGCTAGTAATGCCTCAGTTCACAAACACTTCTGTCCACAAACAATTAGGTTCTCAAATGAAAACCTTCAACAAACTTTTCCTTCTGTTCACAAACTTCACAGTAGGTGACAAACACAACCACAGCCATCTTCCCCACACAAATACAAACACAGCCATCTTCCCCCAAACGATAAAACAAATTAAGTTTTTGAACCAAGTTTCAACTGTATTTTGCTCAGTTTAATTTTGAATATATTACTTTTTAGGTCTATAGGTAATTTCTTTTCTTTTTACATCCTTGTGGGTATGAACAAGTTGGAAAGAGCTCTCTCCTTCTCTACTGTCTGAAGTTTTTAAAAAATCGTTATTTTTTTACTTAACTATTTGTTACAGTTCAATAGTGAAGCCATCTGGCACGAAGTTTGCTTTGTGGGAAAGTTTTTATATTTGCAGATATTTGCCATTTCTGATGCTTCCTAAAGACTCAGATTTCCATCTACTGTCAATTCCCTTCAGCCTAAAGAAGTGCCTTGAGCATCCCTGCAGTGCAAGTTTGCTGGTAATGAATCCTCTGAGTTTTCTTTTATCTGAATGTGTCATTTCACCTTCATTCTTGAAGAATATGTTCACTGGAGATAGAATTCTGGAGGAACCTTTTTTCTCAATCAGCACATCACATATGTTTCCCAGTATCCTCTGGCCTCTGCGGTTACTGATGAGAAGAATTGGAATCATTATCGGCATGCATACAGCGTAACTGTTCTCTTTGGCTGCTATCAAGATACTCTCCTTTGACTCTGAGGTGTTTAACTATGGCTTGCCCGGATATGATTTTTTTAGTATTTATTCATGAGTTCCACCAATCCCCTTGAATTTATGCTTTTATGACTTCACAAAATAGGAATTTGCAGCCATTATAATTTCAAACA
The DNA here is from genome assembly GCA_004027595.1 of Dinomys branickii. Taxonomy (NCBI): domain Eukaryota; kingdom Metazoa; phylum Chordata; class Mammalia; order Rodentia; family Dinomyidae; genus Dinomys; species Dinomys branickii. Next base: position 2,167 of record PVLD010035178.1, on the reverse strand, counting down.
TTATTTCTTCTGCCCTCTCTCCTCTCCTTTCGGGACCAAAATTCCACAAATGTTACCTCGAAGATCATTAATGCTACATTCTCTTTTTTATTCAATTCTTTTTCTCTCTCCTTCAGACTATCGAAGTTCTATTCACCTGTCTTCTTCAAATTCACTGAAATGTTCTCTGTCACGTCCATTTTGACTATTTCTTTTGCATTGATTTTTGTCCTTATTGTCATTATCTCCTTTTCTCCTAGTACATTTAGGTTTGGTTTATCCTTTTCTCTGCTTCTCAAGGTGCAAGCCAAGTCACTGATTTTAAATATTTTTCCTAATGTAATATACACGCACAATGGGGTATTATGCCACATTGGACTATGTATTATTTTATGCCACATGCAGAAAATGAGTAGAACTGGAGATTGTTGTGTTAAACAAAATCAGGCAGACTCAGAAAGACAAGAACAGGGACCCACGTATCACCTGTTTTTCCTGTTCTGTGAAATCTTTAAAAAATGGCATGAGTGGAAGGGAGACTATAGTTAGACAAGAGAGAAGGAGTAAGGTAGAGGAAAGGAAGGCGTTAGGGAGGGTGGATGGGAAATAAATATGATCAAAATATGTTACACGGATGTATGAAAATATGTTGAAACTCAATATTTTGTAAAACTAATAGGCACTGATAAAAATATTTTCTAATATAAGCATTTTCAGGCTATAATACTTTACTTTCTGGGCATGGTGGCACATGCCTGTAATCCCAGAACTTGGAAGGCTGAGGCAGGAGTATCACTGTGAGTTCAATCCCAGCCTGAGCTATACATGCAAGTTCAAGGCCAGCCTGTATTATATAGCAAGACCACGTCTCAAAAAATACTTTACCTTAATACCACAAATTTTTACATGCTACATTTTTATCTTTTAGTTCAAATCACTTATTGCCCTCATGGTGTCTTCCATGACCTATGGGTTACTTAGAAGTATACTGTTCAACTTCCAAATATTTGGAGATTTTCCAAATATCTAACTGCTACTGATTTCTAATGTAATTTCATTGTGCTCAGAGAACATATTCTGCATTATTTCAGTCCTTTTAAATTCCTCAAGATTAGTTTTATGGCCATATATATTTTCTATCACAGTGAACATTCATATGCATTAGAAAATAATGTGAATATATATCCTACTGGTGGTGGATGTACTGTGCTACAATTGTTCACTCACAGTGTTTCATATTTTCCGCATGCTTACTGATGTTTTATTTACTGGTTCTATGAAATGCTGTGAGACAACATTAAAATCTTCAATTACAATAATAACTTTTTCTTGTTCTTCATTTCTTTCCATCAGTTTTTGTTTCATGGAGATTTAATATTGTTATATTTTTTGATGAATTAACCCTTTTATTATTATGGAATGATTCATTTTTATCTCTGTGATATTCTTCAACTTGTTCATTGCAAATTTATCCACATCAATCTTCTAATCCAAAGTGTTCACAACACACATGTTTTCCCATTGTTTCTGCCTTCAATATGTCTATGCCCTCAGACTTAAAATGGGTTTCTTTCAGGTGGTGTAGAGTTGGGTGTTATTATTTTGTTCCTCTGGAGATTTCTGTCTTTTCATTTGTTTCATTTGAGTGCTCAGTATTAATCCATTACATTTAAGACATTCATTGATACAGTAGATTTAATGTTATCATCTTTCTACTTTTTGTTATTTGTCTTTTCTGGGGTGGTGGTGGTGGTGGTGGTTTGCAATGCTGGGGATGGAACCCAAAGACTCATGCCAGAGAAGCACTCTGCTACTGCACCTCCGATCCTGTCCACTCTGATTTTTGCTTCTCTGTTCTTCCTTTTCCTGTTGAGTTTTGCATTGTTAAAAAAAATTAATATTCCATTTGACCTGTCCCACGAGTATTTAAGCATACCTCTTTGCATAATTTTAGTGGTTTCATAGGATCTCTTCTAAACAATTTAAAGAAATTTCATATTTTCGAACATTTTAACCATTTTTTTTTATTTTAGAAACATAAAAGTACAAAAACATATTGACAAACAGACACCCATTATCATAGAAAATAGTACAATCACAACTAATCTATAGACAAGGTGATATGGTCTCAACAGTAGTTGTTGCTTTATCCATTGATATCTTCGAATTGTAGATGTATGGACCCATA
>PVLD010035177.1:0-12022 GCA_004027595.1 Dinomys branickii | reverse complement strand
CAGCAGACCAGGAGTCTGAAAAACAACAACATACTCTATACAGCAGACCCGAGAAAATCCTCCAACTCTATTCTAGAACTAATCTTTAAACTCAGTTCATACCCTGAACTAACACAGTGAGAACGGGCCGGGGAGATTTCAAGCCCTTATACCAAGCATCGTAAGTTCGTCCAATGCCCAGATGCAAGGGGTGGGGAACGGTAATACTGGAGATCAGAAGGAGGGAGGAGGAGAAGAAAGGGCCTCTGGTATTGAGGCAATGGGACAGAGCCGAACGGGTGACTAAGGGCACCCCAACAGGGGCGTGTGCCCGCGGCTGCTCTGCTATGGGCCCCACAGCTGCTCCACTGTGGGCCCCACGCCTGCTCCGCTGTGGGCCCCGCAGCTGCTCTGCTGAGGGCCCCGCTGAGGGCGCCCCACGGACTGGACCCGCCCCCACCCATAGCACGGCAACGGGGCAGAGCCAGGCAGTCCGCTGTGAGCACAGGTGCTTTTCCACCTCTGACCATGGCAGTTTGTATACACCCATGTGTGCAATAGTATAGTCTGAGGTAGCTATATCTCTTCCCAAGGTGAGAGTCCAGGAGTATAGATAAACCCAGGAATACAGTTATTATCACAGGGAAGATGACTGATTGAGTGGTAGGGCAATGGAAATGAGGGAGGAGAAAATTGAATGATCAAATGGGCCATCATCTGTGTAACTGAGTAACATGTGAAGGTAACATTATGTAGGACAGCATCCAGAGCTAATTCCCTTCTATGTTCTCTATAATTCGTATTTCCTCAATCGTTTTTGTATTAACAGAAGTGAAGATAACTTTATGTTATGCAGCATCCAGTGCTGATTCCCTACTATCTTCTCTATAATTTGGTATTTTCTTTAATGTTTGTGTGTTAACTAGTGTGAAGATGACATTATGTAATACAGCATCCAGTACTAATTCCCTGCTATGTTCTGTATAATTTTGTATTTTTGATATTGTTTATGGCTTGTTCTGGTTCATATGTCTCCATTCTTTTGTCTTTAAAATAAAAAAAAATGAAGAAAAACCTGGAAATCTCGGAGTTGGGTAAATGAAAGGCAGCCTTTGCTTTGTTCCTTGAGGGAAATGTAGAATAGGTCAATTCCTATTCTGCACACACCAGATTGGCAGTGGTCATATGCGTCACTTCACACACTTCTCCTGAGGGTAGAGACATGCTGCAAGATTCCCTAGATTCTTATATCCTCTTTATACAAGAATGAGCCAGCCTCTAAAATAGCTTAGACTTTTTTCATCTCAGGTTAAGTGCTTTAATTAAAGACTTCTGAAATTATTTTTTTCTTTTTCTAATCAGATTATATGGGTAAATTATATATATATATATATAATCACCTTGATCCCAGGGAATCTGTACCTGTACATGATATAACTTGTTTCTTTTTCCCCATTCCCCTACCCTCCCTTCAAACTTTCCTTCCTGCCCCATTTGCAAGTTTTGTTTCCATTTCTTCCTTCTTTTCTCATTTTCTTTTACTTTTCCCTTCTTTTCTTCCCGCCTCCCCACTCCCTTGTTCCCCTTCTGATCTGAACATTCTTTTCCTATTTCACAATACCTATTATACATTCTGCTGTATAAGTAGCATGAGCTAACTGATTGTGCCACTGCAGCATCTATTGTACATTCTGACCCTTATTTACACTTTTGGTTCCTTACACCAGAGAAATAATGTGGCATTTACATATGTGTGTCTGATTTACTTCACTTGAGTATATTCTCTAGGTGAATCAATTTAGCTAGAAATGGCTCAAGCTTATCCTTCTTTATGGCAGAGTAATATTCTAGAGTATAGAAAAACCCCACATCAGCTTTTCTCATTCACCAGTTGATGGGCATTTGGGCTGTTTCCAAGATTTGGCTGTTACAAACTGTGCAGCTACAAGCATGGGTGTGTGTATGTAGCTGTGGTATGATGCTTTTAATTCTTTTAGGAAGACACCAAGAAGGGCAATACCTGAGTTGAATGGAACCTCTAGTCCTAGTTTTATGAGGCATCTCCACATTGATTTCCATAGTGGTTGCACCATCTTAGACATTTTTTTAGACCATTGAGAGCCCATTTTTAATATTTATCATGCAAGTTAGCAGAACAGGCAATGAAGACCAATTTTTTTTAACAAATAGACATCCATTTATGAAATAGCATAAGAACAATACAAGCAATACAGAGTTACAGCCAAAGCAGTAGGAAATTAACAATGGTGGTTGTATTATATATTCATATCTTCAAAGTGGTTTCTCAGGAAAACAAATAGGGACATACAAAACTGATGAAATAATTAATCATTAACTGATCCTTTCAGTAAAGTGATAGAAGTCAGTAGTACAACTATGTTAGCTATTCTGTGGAAGGCCAATTTTTGACATTTGTTGTACTAATGAGTAAACAGGAGGTGGTCCTGTATCTGAGATAAAAGTACCAGAAGAACTTGTGGTCATCATGTCTGGAATGTGTCCCTTTCTGTATAATGTTTGAACCTTGTTCCTCTCTGAATCCTGATGAGAGCAGTTGACTGGTTCTAAAGGTAAAGCAACAATACCCTGATACAGACACAATATCACATGTCTCTTCTGAAAATAATTTTTTTTTTAGTACTAGAGATTGAATCCAAGGCCTTCAAACTGAACTACACCCCCAGCCCTTTGCTTAACGTTTTATTTTTTAGAGAGGATCTTGCTAAGTCACTAAGTTGCCAAGGCTGTGCTTGATCTTGTAATCTTCCTACTTTGGGCTCCCCGAGTATCCTATGATACTTAGCTGCTGAAGAATTTTAAAGTAGATGGAAGCTATTATAATGCCCACATTATGTCACTTATACAACAATCTCATCAGGCAGTACTATAAATTTCTTCATACTACATAGATGGGGAAACTGAAATTTACAGAGAATAAATTGTTTATGGGTGTCCAGGTAGTAAGTGGTTTATCTTTGATTCCAACCCAACTCTTCAAGACTCTAATTTCTTAAGCTTCACTTTATGATCAAAAGGGTCTATCCACTTCATGTTTTTTATTTGTCATATAAAGACTAGTTTTAAGAGAAATTTCTGAACATCAAATGTTCTTAATTGTTAAAGGCTGGGCCATAGGTGAAATGTAGTCAGGTGGTATCATTACTTGCCTTTGATCTTGGAGGTTTAAGAAGTAGCAAATCTCAATTACAAAGAGAAATTATCGGAAACAACAGCAGTCTGTTTGGGGAGTACCTAGGAGGCTCTGGTGGTGGTTTTAATGTTTGCTTGGTCAGGGAATAGGCCATAAATTCTCCTTAAGTCTAACTTTCTTTTCTTCTTCTGCCCTGCCAGTGGAGTACAGTAGTGATTGGTTAGAGCTTTAGTTGTTCTTGCCTGTTAGGAATCCTAAAAATTTAGACAGTATGATACATACTTGCGTTTGATAGAAGTAGAGAAGGACAGCATTTTTGGAAAGGCTGTTAGTAAGTAATGAATAGAAATGTGGTTGTTCTCCATACAATGTGATTTTGGTCAATTTCAGATCACATTTATGATGGTAGTCCTATAAGATTACATTACCTAGTGATAATGTAGCCATCTTGGTGATCTAAGACTCTCTTTGTTAAAAATATATTTTAAAAATAAAAGAAGGAAAACATATTAACAAACAGACATCCATTTACAAAATAGCATAAGAACAATACAAACAATACAGAGTTACAGACAAAGTGGGGGGAAATTAACAATAGTTGTTGTATTACATATTGATATCTTCAAAGTGGTTTCTCAGAAAAACAAATAGAGACATGCAAAATTGATCAAACAAGTAATCATTAACTGTTCCTTTCAGTAAAGCAATAGAAGACAGTAGTATCACTGTTAGCTATCTTGTATATACATACATACGTGATTTCCCCTTCTTTCCCTTCTCTTTTCCCACACCCCAGTTGCCCTTTACTATTGAGCATTTTCCTTTCATTTCACAATGTCTGTCATACCTCCTAGTTTTAATCACTCTTTCAGATTCTTACACTAGTGAGACAATACATTGCTTACAGATGCAGGTTTGATTTATTTGACTTATGAGTATCATCCCTAGTGGTGACCATTTACCTATAAAAGCCTCGAGTTTATCTTTCTTTATAGCTGAGTAATATTCCATTATATAAAAGTACCACAATTTTTTTATCCAATCCTCAGTGGATGGACATTTGGGTTGCTCCCACAATTTAGCAATTACAAATTGCACCGCTATGAACATGGGTGCACATATATTGCTGTGATATGATGTTTTCAGATCTTCTGGGAAAATACCAGAAGACTCTCTTGTATAACAAATTTGCTTCATGATGCATTTCTCAGAATGTATCATTGTCTTTAAGTGATGAATGAATGTGGTTCAAAATGTAAGTTCAGTTTTTCCCTCACAGTAGAAGACAGATATCTTCTTATTCTCTGGCTTTCTGGACAGATTCTTCACTCAAACTGGAAATTGTATTTAGCGTTCTAGTAACATCTTCAAGTTAATTCTAACAGGGTGAGCTTTAAGAGGTGGTAGAAGTTGTAGTTATCTACAGAATGAGATTTGAAAAAGAAGCTGGCAGTAGAGTACTTCTGTCAAGTCAATTGCCAGTTAATCTGTACTTTCTCAAATTTTTTGTGTCTTCAAGAAACTCCTAGCAAAATGTCAAGTTTGGTGGGGATTCTACTAAAGCCTTTACAGAGTAGATCCTCCTGCAAAGTGGCCTCCTTTTTTTTCATCAACTTTTAGAGGGAAGACAAAAACATGGGAACTATCAAATTTATATCAGAGAGTGGGAGGAAATACGGAACTTTCCTGAAAGAAAATGCCAGGAATGTCATAGCATAAGGAATGTCAGGAAATTTCCATACGGCTTGAAATGAATGCAGGTGTGCATGGAACTCTGCTCTTTATCCTAAAATGGTAGTCAGTAAATGTACTTCCTCATCCTAAAATGAGTCAATAAATTCCAATTTTAAGTGTGCCAGTAAAATATGCTAGCTAAAGAAATCCAACATTGAATCTGTTTGTTTAGCAAATAAGAGTTTCTGTTTCTGAAGTTTGCATTTTATTGGGGTTTCATAGATTTTTTTTTTTTTGGCGGTACTGGGGATCGAACTCAGGACCCTGCGCTTGCTAGGCAGGCGCTTATTCCACTGAGCTATATCCCCAGCCCTTCTTAGATTCTTAAAGTAGCTCAGAAACTTTCATCACAAAAGATATTTGAAATAAATATAAAAGATGATTGAGATGGTGTGAATTACATATATTTGCACTGATGGGTTATGGTGTGCACCTGGAAGGGAGAGGTAACTAACATTGACTAGTATCAGGCACTGTTGTCAGTGTTTTTCATTTATCATTTCATTTAATTCTCATGTCACTTCTGGGGTAGATACTATTCTATTTTAACTTCATAGATAAGCAAAGTAATTTGCTCAAAGTCACAATAGAGCTTTGTTTCTAGTTAGCAAGAGACCCAGATGCAGGTGTATGACCTTAGGCAACTCACTTCTTTCTGGGTTTCATTTTCCTCACTTGTAAATGGAAAAGTTACCCTTGAATGCTTCTATCTGTGATGGGCTATGACTCTATTTGTCTAGGATGCTTCCTATGTCCTCTGGGTGTTGTTTTCTAGGAATATGAGGGCCAGAAGTCAAGAATATTAGACTTACAAGTAGAAACATTTTACAGTGTAATATACAAATGAGTTAATATCAGAGATAGCTATAAGTTTATTTGAATTTTTGTGTAATTGTTGGTTTTACATTTCATCAGTCTGAGTTCTTGACACTGTCAAAGGGCTTTGTTCTCACCATTGGCATGTGAGACTGAAACTCAGAAAATTTATTGTAATTTTCCTTGACTAAATTTGAATACTTTTCGTGTTTTTTACTGCACTAAATTGCTGTACCTGCTGGTTATTATGATTTACTTCAGTTCATTGAACAACAAATACTGAGCATCCACTATAAGGAAAGTTTCTCTATGTACTAGAGAATACATCCATGAAGAGAATAAGCATACACTTGTGACCTCATGGAGCTTATATTTTAATGGAGTTGACATGCAATGAGCAAAATGTAATAGCTCAATATATAGTATTTTAAGCAATTATAAGTTATATGGCAGAAAATAAAGCAAGATGGGGTACTAAGGAATGGTGGGTACAATTGCTTACTATTTGCCTGGGAAAATTGATGCTACTTCTCATTATATCTTATGTGAAAGGAAATTTTTACCTAGGCAATTAAGCATGGACTTTAGCTAGAAATGTTATCTCATTGGTAACATGCTTGTGAGGCTGTGAGTCCAACCCTCCCATTATGGTTTATAGCTAGAGGTCCCTCTCCCCAAAGCCTTATGTGCTCATAGGTGGGGCCTCTGGGAGGTAACTGGGTCATGAGCACATGATAATCATTAGTGGACTAGTTCATTAATGAGTTTACAGCTGACTTGCTATTAGGAGATGTGATCTGGTTGAAAGAGGTGGGTCACTTGGGATGTGATCTGGAAGGGTTTAATTCTTCCTTCTTGGCTCCTCCCTTGAGTTCTATCTGCTAATGCTCTTCTGTGATGCCCCTCTGACATACTGACCTGCCTTTGAATAGCTGACTATGGATTGAAACCTCTACAAACTGTGAACCAAAACAAACCTCTCCTCATTTAATTTATGGGTGTTGGTTATTGTGTCTTAGTAATGAGCAAATAAATAAGACAGATTTTGGTACCAGAGAAGTGCAGTTGTTGCTATAACTCTGGAACACTATCTAACAATATAGCTCCTTAGAAATGGTCCATGGGAGGAGCTTAGAAAGTTTTGGATATACTAGCTGCAGAAGAAGCAGCCTCAGAATGTTGTGAGCTGAGCTTGGTGAGAAATTCTGGTTAGAGCTCAGAAGATGAGAGTGCTGATAGAAGTGCAGCCAATAAACACCTAGGTAAGGAGGTTTCAGTTGGGAACAAGGATTCCACTGGCACTTGAACTCTAGGCACTGTGTGTTATGTACTGGCAGAAAATTTGTCTAAGTTTTGCTTGTCCTGAGATTTTTGCAGGAAACTTGGATTAAGGGCTGTGGACTAATTAATCTTCCAGAGAAAATTTCAAGGTAGGTCCACAGTCAGGCTATGGCATGGATATTGTTGGGAGTGGTTAGCCAGCTCTACTTTAAGAATCAAGAGCAATGGCGTATCTGAGTGATTTAAGAAGTTTTCAGCCTTGCCAGAAAAAAAGCACCTACAAAGAAAGCAGAGGAAAGATTGGTGGCTGCAAAGATTAGCATTACAAAGAAGACAAGTGCTATACTCTACAACAGGACAATAGGAAGGTATCCCTTTAGAGCATGTGAGGAACTAAGGAAGCTCTCACCCTTTCCAGGCTCAAAGTTGCAAAAGTAAGAGACTTTGATTTGAGAAGAAAGCCCTAGGGTCACCCTGCTTCAGAAGGAGAGTGGCTGCCTAGATAATTGATTCCCTGGGTTTCAAAGCACAGTGTTTAGCCATCCAGATACTCAATCTATGATTTAGCTATGATTCCAGGGGGACCTGGCTACTGCTAGAGCTGTTGGCATACCTTGATTTCATCCACATGGTGGTAGATTTATATGTATACAAAATGCAAGAGTTATGGCGTCATGGAGGCTTCCATGCAGATTGTAGAAGAAAGCCTGGGAGGCCAGGCAAGTACATGAAGAAGTGAGAGGGAAGTGAAAAGTGTAGTGGAGATCCCAGGATGTTGAAAAGCCAGAAACATGGAACATCTGAGAAAAGCCATAAAGAGTGCATAATGCTGGCCCAAGAGAGAGGCCGTGAAGGCTACAACTACTGGAAGTGCATTGGAGTGGGACCACTCAAGCCCTTTGGATTTTACATATCACCCCCACAACTTACTATCAGTGCTAGATATGAAACTATGCAATTTAACATTTGCCCTTATGTGTTTCAGTCTTGCATTTGTCTCATTGGTTTCTATCCCACTGTTCCCGTCTTTTGGAATGCCAATGTTTATCTTGTACCTTTGTACACTGGCAGTGTTTTACTTTCCTTTGATTTTCACAGTGCTTTACAGGTAAAAGTTTGCCATGAGTCTCAGAGAAGACTTTGAACTTGAACTTTTCCATAACACTGAAACAGACTTTTGGAAACTTTTAGGGATGGTTTGAATACATTTTACATAAAGAGATGTGCATTAGTATTTTAGGACTCTTGGGCAGACTGTTATGATTTATATCTGGATGTCCCCACTAAGCCTGTGCACATAGGTGGGGCTTTTCAGATGTGATTGTGTGATGAACATGTGATGATCATCAGTGGATTAGTCCACTGATGACTTTATGGTGGCTTGCTCTTAGGAGGTGGGATCTGGTAGAAACATGTGGGTCACTGGGGATGTGACCTAAAATGGTGTATCTATCTCTTCTTGGTGCATCACTTAAGTTCCCTCTGCTAACTCTCCTCTGCTATGCCCCTCTGCCATGCTGTTCAGCCTTGGAGTCAGCTGCCTATGGACTGAAACCTCTACAAACTATGAACCAAAAGAAATCTCTCCTCCTTTGATTTCTGGGTATTGGGTCTTGTTTTCCAGTGATGGGGAAGTGACTAAAGCACTCCTCTTTCCCAAAGCATGCACTTTGGAGTCGGAGAGACTTATTTTTATTTGTAACTCTGCCTCCCAACTTTGCAACCTTGGGCAAATAATTTTATTTTTTTAAGCTTGTATTATCCAGTGTTCAATCAGAGAAGCAGAACTATTAGGAGTGATATAAAGCAAGTGATTTATTAGGGGGATCTGACCTTATGCAATTTGTGTGCCAATTAAACAGTTCACATAAGGCTCTTGTTTATCTATTGCTGGACCTGCGATCAGCAAGTCAGATAGGAAAGATGAATGTGAAATGTGGGATGGCAAGGTCAAACTAGAACTTATGAGGACCTGCTGGAATCCATGAGCACAGAATGGAATCCACATGAATCTCTCACAACCTTTCATTCTCCAACTTGAAAGGTGGGTGTCCTACAGGAGAACCTACTGTGCTTCATTATAAAGCTAAACAAACATTTGGCCCCAAACTCAGAGCTGAAAGAGGAAATTCTAGGGGCATCCTAGAAGTGTTGGCGTATGTGTATTCTCTCAGAATTCAGAAAAACTGAAAGAAGAAGTTTAATAGTTGCTATGATATAACCCATGCCAAAAGTGAGAGCCAGCAGAGAAGAGATAACATGCCCAAGACACCGCAATAGTGCCTGGTATAAGATTATGGCCGCTCTTCATTTTGGCCTTCAGGTAAGGGAATCTTGGGGATCCTAGTTCTAGCTTAGTTATTTTGACAGAGTACAAACCTACCACATGCCTGATACTTAATGGGGATTGTAATACCAGACTCATAGGACTGTTGTGAAGAATAAATGAGCCAATTATATAAAAGTGTCTAGCACATAGTAGGTAGTCAGTATATTTTTTCCTTGCTTTTTCCTACCATTTGGCCAAGGAATGGCACAATTTAAGGGATTAGGGCCTGGGGAGAAATTTTTACTTTTTGTCAGTTTTTTTGGCGGGAGTTATGCGGGTCTAAGAGATGACCTTTTTTAAAAAAATCACTTTCTATGGCTCCAGATCTAGAAAAAAAATCACTAAATCACACTGGCTTGCAAGCTGTTATATCCATATTTGAAGTTGGTTTCGTGTAAAGATGTAAAACAGAAACTGAATGCCCTGGACCATTGGAAGATATATCTAGCATGCATGTACACATGCATACAAACAACAAAGACAGAGTTGAAGAAATCATGTAAGTTGGTAGAAATATTTAGTTCATGAAGTCAGAGTCAAAGTATCTCAAAACTGGTAGGAACCTAGGAGAAGGTCAACTAGTCTAACACCTAATTTACACAGAGAGAGAAATTGAAGCTCAGGGAAGAAAATTGCCTAAAGTTATAACTTGTTTGGTCCAGGGACAGTTTTTACAGAATGTTTTTCAGAGTACTAAAGAACTAGTTAAGTATATTGTGAGGATGCTGTTGAAGACCTCATCCATTTTATTATTCAGTGTCTTCTATGTGACATCTCCACATGAAAGATTTTAGAAAGAAGTGCCAGGAAAATTTTTGTTTATTCTGTGGAAATGTATGTTTTTATTCCTCACGGACAATACAAATCTTGTAAGTGATCACATGTAAGTAAGGTCATTTTGCTTTGACTTCCAGGATGTTTGCAGACAAATTCATAGGTCCAACTTTATTAACTATGTATGTAGGGCTCCATGGCTTTAATATCCATGTAAGTGATGGCAAACCTTTTACAGACCAAATGCCCAAATTGCAACCCAAAGTGCAATTACTTATTGCAAAGTGCAAACACTGCAGTTAAACCTGAATACTAAGGTTTTAGTTTAGAAACAACTGTTATCCTATGCTTGGCTGCTGCGGTGACTTGGCCCTCATGCCAACAATGCCAACAAAGAGGGCTCTGGGTGCCCACTGGGGCATGCATACCATAGTTTGCCACCACTGGTCTAGATACTGCTCTTCCTTCTGGCTTTGTTTTATTTCTTGTTGTCCTGACTTTTAGTTAATATAATTTTATATATACTATGTGATATATAAGTGGCCTTGGATCCTCTGCTGTATGAGCAAAGATATATAAATACAAAAATCCTGCATTTGACTTTTGTGTTATAGTGTAAAAGCACAAGGCATGGAAATAGATTCTAGTCCAGGCTGAGAATTGAAGCCAGGACCTCACACATGTTAAGAAGCACTGAACTGTATCCTCAGCCTTAGGCTCTGCCATTATAATAGACTTCTTTGAACTTTAGGGTTTTTTTGACCAACTTGGGTATTATAGCTTCTGGCACAATGCAGAAGATATTCTTATTAAAAAACATAGACATGTGTGAAACCTTATGTGAATATTGTCCTTATTATAAAAGATGTTTTGACTAACTGGACTCTAAGTTGAAAGATTCAGGGTGATTCAAAAAGAGTATTATACTCAGTAGTGGATAAGAAAACCAAGATTAGATCAAGTTTTAAGGTTAGCGAGAGAACAGTACCTAAAGTGGAATTTATTCACTCACATGCTTTTATTTTTGTGTCCTAGAAGTAATAAAGTAGTAAAATTGGCTATTTGATGAGAGCTTTTTCCATGAGTTTTAACATGCATATAGGTTCATGTAACCACTGCTACAGCAAGGGTACACCTCTGGAAAGCTTCTTTTGGCTCCCTCCTTACATAGTCACATTCTCTCCTTGGCCATATGTGTTGGTTTTATTTATTTTAAAATGTTCTCTGCAACATTTTATAAGAAGAGATTTGGAAGATTAATTTGATTTAGCCATTCACTTCATAGAGTTCTTACTGTATCATTCTCACTGTGGTAGGTCTTACAGGCTATATTAAGAGTATCATATGTAGACCAAGGCTTCAGGGTTGGTACAAAATGGTCAGAAAGATCAGCTTTCTATATTGGAAACAATTGGGGGGGCATATAAGAAACTGTCTAAGGAAGTGCTAAACTGATACAGCACAGGCCATGGGGAAACATCTGTCTATCTAGAATATAAGTTTCTGCAACTGAATGACATACTACTTGTGTTTGTAGCACATATTTTTATGTGTGAGCCTAGACTGGAATATATTTAGAAATGTAGAGTTTCATTTCACCTCTGAAAGGGATATTAGTCTAAATGAATGAAAAGAAATCACCTACTTGTGAGAGTGTTTACAGAAGACTTCAGAATCTATAGTCAAGGAAATATACCTAAAAATTAATTTAATTTTTATAAGATATGGAGAGACAAATGACAGCCAAATGTCTTTGCTCTGTGTCCAGAGAAATTTAACAAACCTGACATCTAGATATCTATTGCAGAAGTCTGATTAGAAATTTCTGTTGTGAATATAGGGCATGTAAATTCTGAACATATGGTTCTCATCAGTGATCTATGAGGAGGTGATGGAATGTAGGTTGGAGAAGACAAGGGAAAGGCCAAGTCTCTGAC
>PVLD010035176.1:0-12022 GCA_004027595.1 Dinomys branickii | reverse complement strand
CTTGGTTGGGTCTCTCTCTGGTTTTGGTATCAGTATAATACTTGCCTCCAGAAATGTGTTGGGGAGAGTTGCTTCCTTTTCGATTTCATTGAAGAGTTTGAGGAGTGTTGGCATTAGATCTTCTCTAAATGTTTTGTAGAATTCTGCTGTGAATCCATCAGGGCCTGGGCTTTTCTTTGTGGGTAAGTTTTTAATGATAATGTCCTTCTTTGGGCTCTGCCCCTGAGGTAAGTTAGAAGAAATGAAGATAGGTGAAATGGAAACAAGGAAAAACATAATTTTAAAATGATACTTTTAATTGAAATGTATAGTAGTTTAAAGACACAAATTGAGTCAAAAAATTCTAAGATCCTAAAAGACACAATAAGCTTATGCCCTTATATCTGCAAATGGGCCTTGTCAATCCTTTTTACTTGCAAATCAGCCTCAGCTATTCAATTTCACTTATAAAATGTTTTTATCTCTGCCAGTATTGCAATGGCTATCACCTGGCAATAGGCTATTACTCATTCCTCTGCAGAAGAGGACTACTGCCTTTCATTTTTTCTTTTCATAGATTTATAAGTTTTGCAAATTTTCACTGCAAAGTATTTATAGGCAGCTAAATTAGACATAAATTAATATATAGTCAAAGAGGGACTGGCCCCTCAAGTAAGTCAGCACAAAAAATAAAGGCATCAAAATTATAGCTGGAGGCACATGATGAATACTCAATGTTCAGGTATGTATGCCCTCCTAGAGATAAATAGCAATTTGAGATTTTATAGCAATTAGTACCACCTCGTTCACTGGGCTCAGATAGACATCAGATGCGTAGGTGAGCCAGCAGAACATCCTGATCCATACTTCTCTCCCTTCCCCAAATAGTCTTTGTTCTTTCCATATACCCTTTCTATGGGACTCATTTCCCTATTGAATCAGTGTTAGCTAAATGTCTGCATTTTTGTTATGTCTAGTGATGTCTTACAACTCCATGTCACACCATGCCACTGCTCTACTGAAAATGCAGCTCCCAGTGAGTCTAACCCTTTCACCAATGTCACAACAGTTTTAGATTTACTGGAGGCAAAGAATCAAGGCAGAACTTGGAGATGTGGAGGGCACCAAACTTTACTATGCCAGTGAGCTCAGAGGGCCTCCATACTTGCCTACTCCATGATTCCCAAGCATTTGTTGAGGCTGTCTTATAGGGCTTTTAGGCAGGAATATGCAGGCTGAGTTACAGAGGTAGATTTGGGCATGGTTAAACACAGGGGGTTTGAGGCAGGCTGTATAAACAAGATTCCAAAACTGGGCAATGCAAGCAAGGTAACAGAAGTAGAATGAGGCAACTGCTTTGTGCAAGCTAACCATTTTGCTCTTAAGCATCAGTTTCTCAAAGTTTTGTTCTAATCATCAGTTTTCCCCTTTGAACTACTATATAGTCCTATAGGACATCACTGTCTCCCACAGGACTATACAGATGGAGTGCCATGATCCAGGAAGTGGCCCTCCTAGCGACTGTGGTCTCTATGAATCTCATTAGGGTGTTCAGAAACCATGGCCCTGTTATCACAAGGAACAGGATGATCAGTAGTGGCCCTGCACTAGGGGCAGGAGCTATGTTGTCCGTTGGCATGGGACCTGATTCTAGCCTTCTCTTAGTTCTTCCCTTCTCTGCTGGATCCTATCCCCCCATCCCCTGACCTAAATGGTGACCATTCCAAACTGATTTACATAACAGCAACATTCTTTTCCTTGGAATATGTATGTACAGTCTTTCTCTACAGTAAGAAAGTCTAAGGCATATTTGTTTTGCAGGGTTATATCTTCCAATAAGTTATTCTGGTTTTGGAAGGAAAAGAGCAAGTCAGCCACTCATTCCATATCATCCTTTAGTTCCCAGGACAGCTTATAGTATAGCCCTATGAACGTCGTAATTCCTCCTCCACCAGCCCCTACTCTGGTGGCTATTCCTCAGCCAATCAAGACCTAGGTTATCAATGTTCTTTTCCTGAATGTACTGCTACCAGGGTGCAAGGCCATCTCTATATACTGGGCTGTATAGATAGATATCTCAGAAATAAGGAAAACCTGGATATGTGTGCCCACCCAGTTTACCTGCAGGCAGCAATAAACTATATCCCCACATAAATAGAGCACCACAGGGCAATGCACTGGGTATCATTATTTTACAATATCTGACTGTGGAAGCAGATTGAGTGAGGTATTAATCCGAGGGACTCATTCTTTGGATCAGTCTGTGGACTATGGAGGCACATCACCTTGGCCCTTGAGCTGTCAAGGAGGACCCTAGTGACCATAAGCCCTTTTAGAGTGATCACATTCAGATCTGAGGAGTTTCTCAGGAGACTCAAGTTGGCTGGAAACAGGATCCCCATATAGGTCCTCCTGTGGAGGGGCAAACAGCCAACAAAACTGGAGTCCCACCCTGTGAAGTACACCAAAGGTGGCACTTAGAGGCCTGTAAATCTGATGGGCAGGGTTGGTAAAATGGGTCAACTAGTAGAGGCTGGACAAATCTATATGCTGATAGGGTTGTTGTTCTCAATATATATATATCAGCTATTTTCAAACCCCCTCCTTTTTTTTGTATTTCCTCTCTTGTACCCCACCCATTGGACATGTCTATGTGGGTCACATAGGTCCAACATGTAACTTTTTCATATTCGTTTGAACAAGTTGTACTTATGCCTGTCACTTGGCTAACCAGAAGAGTTTATACTTGGGACCATAGTTACCAGTATATTGGCATAGGGTGGCCTTCCAACAGCAAATAGCTGGCATGACATTGTAGGAGTTTAACCTAGTAATGTAGCATCCACCCATAGTCACTGGGCAATTACAGGCTTTGGAACATGAGGCAGGTATAGATTGGGATGTCAGTAATACCCAGCAAATCCAAAGTCAGGACTAATAGCCTGAGACACATGCTGTGGCCAGCAGGGGTGTGTGTCTAAGAACTTTAAATGGAAATAGTCTGGAGAGACAGAAGATCAGTAGTTGTTTGGCCAGAAGCAGATGATACCAGTTAAACACGCTACCTGCAAGAAGCTTAGGGTCAGCAGACACCTTGTACCTCATGTCCAATTGGCTGAGGTGACCTCAGCTAGGGCTATAGCAAAGAACAAAGTTATATTCCTAAGGGTTGCTATGAGTCAGGGATGGAAATTCATTACAACCAATCTTTACTGACCCTATGAATGGCATCCTAAGGCTTCCCCTGTACATAGACTAGTCATTCTGTCATATGACTACTTGTTATGGTTTGTGTCTGCATGGCCCCCAAGGCCTCATGAAGTCATGGTGTGGGCTTTTAGAGTTTTGATTGATTCGGTGTGAGTGCTATGCCACCCCTGGGGTGGATAGTTTGCACATGTAAGGAAAAGAGGCTTGCTCTTCCTGGTGCTCCTCCATTTTGTTCTTGTTATTTTACCATGGTGTTCTGCTGCCACGAGCTCTTGCCCTCTGCCGTGTGCCACTCTGCCTTGGAGCCAGCCAAATATGGACTGAAATTCCCACAAATTGTAAGTTAAATAAACCTTTCCTTCCTTAATTTTGGGCATCAGATATTTTGTCTCAGCAATGAGAAAAAAGTAACCAAGACACTACTGCAGCGATGCCGTCTCTTGGTCATGTTCTTAGAGTCATGTTGTACAGGTGGACTTCACTGGAGTTGAATTTCCGTAGGGGCCTTGCAGGTTGGGATTAGTGGTCCAAGTGATCAAGGGGTCCTCAGTAAGGCCTTTTTCATCATGAGTAAGTTTTCTCAGACTTGAATGTTATATTCAAAGGACAATATCTGCAATTTTAACAGTAGTTGGGGGACAAGCACAGCTGTGTTACGCCCTGTGCACACAGGCTGAAGGGGTTCCTTTTTCCAGTCTTTGACCCAGACTAAAGCTCCTGAATGGACATGAAGGGCTGATGGAAGCAATTGGAATTCTCTCATGAACAACCTTACTGGTACAACAGAACACTTTTCCTAGGGCCTGTAGCTCAGTAGTCAGGTTTGATTCTCCACATATCCTCTCTGAAGGCTCTAAATATGGGAAAGAGCTCCTGAAAAAGATTTCATAGGAGAAGCAGCCAGATAGCCACAGCGTTCATTGGTCTAAAGTAGAGCCAGAGACATAATGTCAACCCATGGCAAGTGGGTTTCTTGTCAGAATTTGGCTAATGTGGTTTTCAGAGTACAATTCATGCGCTGTATTTTCCATGAACTCTGAGGTCTATAGGCCATGTGGAGAGTCTATTTAATCTTCAACAAATTCACTACAATCCATGTTATTTCTGCTACAAAGGCAAGCTGGTTGTCACTTCTGATAGTGAGGAGCAGGCTGTACCAGGGAATGATTTCCCACAGCAAGACCTTGGTCTTTGCTTGTCCATGTGGGTATGTCTTCTACTCAGCCCAGGCACATACAGATAAGTTCTATCAGATATTCATAGCCACAGCATGGTTTTATCTCTGTGAAGTCTTCAAAAGGGGAAGTTCCAGTATGCTCTATGCCCAGAGTGGGATTTGAACATTGGAGTGTTTTGTTTGGGGTATATGCTTGGCATCAGTTACTTATGGTGGCACAGAGAGATGACAGTTGGGCGATGTAGAAATATTTGTCCAACAAATTCACTAAGGACATCTTGTCTACATGGGTCAGTTCATGATACTTTTGGACCAGAGAGAAAGCCTTCTTCTGGGGTACCTAGTATCTCTGATCAGGTAGGTATCACCATTTTCCTAGAGTGTTATAGGCCTCCTCCACCCAGGTCCATAGGTCTTACTCTGGGGAATATGTTGACTTTCTAGGCTGGGTGGATGCTCTCAATACTTTGTGAGTCTCTTAGGCCAGAGCTGGTTTGTTTTAGGATGCTGCCTCTTTAGCTGACCAACTGACCAATTTACTCCTGCTAGTAATAGGAACTTGTCCTTTTTGATTTCAGTGCATGATGGCCAATAGTACATGGTGCCCACACATTTCAGTTCTCAAATGGCCTCCAGGAGTTAAAGTATCTTGCCTTTGTTTTATTGTTGTTGTTGTTTTCTGCCAGCAATCACTAAACCTCTCTTTCTGTATGGCCACATTGAATGGACTGTAGCAAAGGCACACTTGGAGTCAGTGTAGGTGCTAAAAGATTTTCCTTTTACCTATTGGAGAGCCTGAATAAGGGCCCAAAGTTCAGACCTGTGTGCTGATTATCCTTTTAAGAGGTGGCCAGCTTTGATGACCTAATCAGTGGTAGAGATTGTATAACTGCTCAGATGTTTCCATCTTGGATGAAGCTCCTGTCATCTGTGAACACTGTGGTATCTAATCTGGGCTCTGGATTATCACTGAGGTCAGGCCAGATGGAGAACATTTTGTCATTGACTTCCTGACAGTCATGGTCTGGGAGTCCCACCTCAGTTGGCAGAAAGGTGATCAGATTCAGTGTCTTAACAGTTTCCTAGATGACTCTAGGGTTCTTGCAAAGTAGCTCTTGGTACAGAGTCATTTTGGGATTTAAGAACCATTTATGTCCCTGGTTGTTCATTAGAGACATGACAGAATGAGGGACATTGACTCAAAAGATTTGTCCCAGCACCAGCTTTTTGGCCTATTTGATAAACATAACTATGGCTGCTATAGCATGGAATTTAGTGTGCCATACCATGCTGATGGCATGCAACTTCTTGGATAAGTATGCCACTGGCCTCTGCCAGGGACCAACCATTTGAGTTAGAATCCTGAGTACTACATACTTCTTCTCAGACAAAGAGGTTGAATTTTCAGCTTATGTCTGGGAACTCTAACACTGGGGTGCAAGTAAATAGTCTTTTGACATCTTTGAAGGCCTCCTCATGTTGGATGCCACTTTGAGGGTTTTTTCTTCTGTTCATCTCAGTGCTGAACACAGTGGCTTGATCTTTTCAGAGAATCCTGGTATCCATATAGAATAGAACCTGGGTGCCACCAGGAATTCCTGGAACATTCTCTTATTGTTAGACCTTGAGATAGAACAGATGCCCTACTTTCTTTCCATTCTCAGAAAGTAGTGGCTTGCCATTATGACAAATCCCAGACTTGGATGGAAGGATGGCATATTTATACCTCTTTCTAGAACACCTTGTATTCTGCATCCAGGAACAGTTGTAGGAGGGTTTTTCCCTTCCCAGCACTCTTATTTCCTACCACTCGCAGGCAAGAGGTCATCTACATATTGAAGCAGAACACAGTTCAGCTTGTTTCCCAGGAAAGCATCCAGGTCTCCAGCTAAAGCTTCCCCAAATAGGCTTGAGGAGATCTTGCAAGCTCTGGGGAGCCTTGTCCAAACCAATTAAGTCTTTTGTGACATATTGGGGTCTTCCCATTCAAAGACAAATAGAAGCTGACTTTATGGAGCCAGGCACTAGTAGAAAAAAATCTTTAGGCATGAGAACCAGGTTGCCCCAGGTGGGAGCAGCCTTAGCAGAGTGTAGGGGTTTGGAACCATAAGGTGTAGGATGATGATGGCTCAGGAGTCCTTTCCTGACCAGTAGCTCTTTCTGCTGGTTTTTTTTTTTTCTTTTTCTGGTAGCAAATTTCCAAGGGAACTGACACTGTATTAGGATACCCACGTCCTTTACTTGGCTGATGTGTTCATAGATTCTGATCTATGCTTCCATGAGTATGACATATTGTCTCAGTCTAATAGGAGTTGTCCTAATTTGAGCTCCACAAGGATTTGAGCTATTTTTAGTTAGTCTTGGTAGAAACTTCTCAGCTTATACCCCTGAGTACATTTCCAACAAAACAGGGGTGGGAGCTTATCTCTTATTGATGGCATGTAACTTCCATTATTTTTTCCTAGGGGCCAACACAGACAAGATCAAGTTTTCCTGGGTGCCTAGAGTGATACTGTTGGGTTGCCCCAGGTGGCAAGTTATCTTGACTCCAAGTTTAGTTAGTATGTCTCTTTCCAGAAGGGGAATTAGGCACTCAGGAAAATGCAAGAATTCAGGGACTACTTTATATCACCCCAACCAGCAAGTTCATGATTGACAGAATGGGTAAACTGCCTGAGTCCCCACGACCCCTACAACGGTAGTCTCTGTCTTTGTGAAGGGAGGTATTGGAGTTGTCACAACAGAATGTTCAGTGTGCGCTCACCATGACAGTCATTGTTTGGCCCACAACTGGTATCCTAACTCTGGGCTCCTGGGAGCCTAAACCTAGGATGCCTAGTCTCTCATGTCCGGATTCCATTCCTGCCAGTCTGACTAGGTCCCAGACCTCAGGCTCCAGTTGATATGTTACTTTTTGTGGGGGATCTTCTTGGCAATGGGAGCATTCTTACACATTGGGCACTCATTCTTTCAGCATCCTAACACCTTGCAGTGAGGCATGTGCGTGCTCCAACCTGGATCTCTGGGTCTGGGAGGAGCTCAGCCCACAAAGCAGCACCTAGGCGGCCCCTCTGCCTACATTGAACTCTGGGTAGATGAGGCATGTGCCCGCTACGAGCCGGATCTCTGGGGCAGGGAGGTGCTCGGCCCAAAAAGCAGCACCTAGGAGGCCTCTCTGCCTGTGTGGAACTCTGGGCAGATGAGGCATGTGCATGCTGCAACCTGGATCTCTAGCTAGGAAGTAGCTCAGCCCAGAAAGCAGCATCTGAGCAGCATTCTGAGAGGAACTCTTGGCAGAAAGCTTGAGGGACATTTTCCCGAAGAGAAGGAGCCATTGAAGCAGCCTTTGAAACAGACCCTTGCCTGGTGAACTGCCTGGGTAATTTGTAGCTCAATATTTTGCATTTGATATCCAAAATGAGAAGACAGAAGAGCAATATGCAGTCTCCGAACTCAAACCCACCCAGAACAAGGCCTGGATGCAATGATATAGAACTAGGAAGTCACATACCTGCAATTTCTGAAACGATTGCATCCAAAAGAAAGCAACAACTCCATCAGGCCATAGAAGAGATTAAAGCAGAAATAAGCCACACACCTGCAATTTCTGAAATGATGACATCCAAAGTAAAGAAACAACTCCATCAGGCCACAGAAGAGATTAAAGCAGAAATAATCTCTCAGGCAAAAAATGAAGTGAGAACAATAATGGGAGAAATGTTCCACACATATAGAGAAGAAATAGATAAAAAAATAGAAGAACATAGGAAACAAATGGAAACATTAAGAGCAATTTAGGAATGAATTACCACAAATGAAACAAGCCCAAAGAGATTGACAGGAACTGAAAACTTCCATTGAAAGCTTGCAAAGCGCTCAAATGAAACAGAAGATAGAATTTCAGATCTTGAAGACAGCATGGGAGCTAGTGAGCATGAAAGGAAGGATCTCATAAAGTCATCAAGGATGCAGGAAAAAGCAATCCAACAGCTGGAAGATGAGGCAAAAAGAAATAATATCTGAGTAAAACGAGTCAGTGAAACAGCAGGAGACAACACAAATGATATAAAAAGAATATTTGCTGAAATAATAGCAGAAAATTTCCCAAACATGGTAAAAGATACTGAAGTACAGTTAATTGAGGCATATAGAACCCCAACGAGCCATAACCCAAATAAAACCACACACAGACATATAATAGTCAAGACCCCAGACATCCAGCCAAAGAACACAATATGAAAAGCTGCTAAAGAAAAGAAACAGATCACCTAGAAAGGAAAGCCCATCAGAATCACATCAAACTTCTCAATGGAAATCATGAAATCAAGAAGAGCTTGGAGTGAGGTATTACAGATTCTGAGATGAAACAACTTCCAACCCAGACTGATGTATCCTGCAAAACTATCCTTCAAATTCAATGGAGAAATAAAACATTTCCACGACAAAGAACAACTGAAGAACTTCATGAGTGCCAAACAAGCATTGCAAAAAGCACTAAAAAATATTCTATACAGAGAAAAAGTGACTACAATCTCAAGAACAACAATAGAAAGGAACCCTCAAACAGAACAAGCAAGTAAACAAATAGCAAAAGCAGGAAAACAACAACATGTAAATAGCATGAGAACAATAAGCCAACATATAACCATTAATGTAAATGGCCTCAATTTACCAGTCAAAGGAAAAAGATTGGCAGAGTGGATTAAGAAACATAATCCAACGATATGCTATATACAGGAAACACATTTTACTCAAAAGGAAATCCACAGGCTGAAAGTTAAAGGATGGAAAAGAATTCTCCATGCAAAACGTTCCCAGAAAAAAGCAGGAGTAGCTTTTATGTTGGCAGACAATGTAAACTTCAAACCAAAAACAATCCAAAGAGATAAAGAAGGCCATTACATACTAGCTAGGGGAAAGCTGCAAGAGGAAGAGATAACAATCCTAAACATTTATGCACCAAATAATGGAGCACCCAACTTTACAAGTCAAATCTTAACAGACGTGAAAAATCAAATAATTAATAATAGTATTGTAATAGGGGACCTAAACACCCCTCTGACGCAAAGACACAGGCCAACTGCACAAAAACTCACCAAAGAAATAACAGACTTGAACCAAAGGTGTGAACAGATGGACTTATTAGATGTATACAGAGTTTCCCACCCCACAACATCAGAGTACACATTCTTCTTAGCTGCAAATGTGTCTTTCTCTAAAATTGACCACATTCTAGGCCATAGAGCATATCTACCTAAATGCAAAAGAATTAAAATTATCCCACGCATATTGTCTGACCACAGTGCAATGAAATTGGAAATTAATAACAAAGAGAACTCCAAAAACTGCATAAACACTTGAAATTAGACAACAACCTCCTGAATAATGAGTGGGTCACACAAGAAGTTAAAGAAGAAATTAAAAAATACCTACAAACAATTGAAAATGCAAATGCAACCTACCAGAATCTGCGGGATGCAATGAAAGCAGTTCTCAGAGGGAAATTTATAGCAATGAACTCATATATAAAGAAAACAGAAAGAGAGCAAATCAATAGCCTAATGGTACACCTCAAACTTTTAGAAAAAGAGCAACAAACCAAACCAAAAGCCCAAAGAAGGGAGGAGATTATAAAACTCTGGGCAGAAATTAATGAAATTGACACAAAGAAAACTGTACAAAAAATAAGTGAATCAAAGAGTTGGTTTTTTGAAAGAATAAATAAAATTGATAAACCCCTAGCCATCCTTATAAAAAAAGAAAGGAAAGAACTGAAATTCATGCAATAAGGAATGAAAAGGATGAAATCACTACATATCCCACATAAAATCAAAAGATCATTAATACCCACTTGAAAATCTTACTCCTATAGGATAGAAAATTCAGAAGAAATGGACAGATTTCTAAAAATGTAGGAATTACCAAAATTGAATCAGTAAGATTCAAAAATCCTGAACAACCCAATATCAAATAACGAGACAGAAAATGTCATTAAAAACTTACCAACAAAGAAAAGCCCAGGCCCTGATGGATTCACAGCAGAATTCTATAAAACATTCAGCGAAGATTTAACGCCAACACTCCTGAAATTCTTCAATGACATTGAAAAGGAAGCAACTCTCCCTAACTCATTTAGGGGGCAAGTATTATACTGATACCAAAACCAGAGAAGGACGCAACAAATAAAGAGAACTATAGGCCAATCTCTCTAATGAATATACATGCAAAGATACTCAACAAAACATTACCAAATAGAGTGCAGCAAACCATAAGGAAAATTATACACCATGACCAGGTTGCATTTATTCCAGGAATGCAGGGATCGTTCGATATTCACAAATCAATTAAGGTAATACAGCATATCAATACAGCCAAAGACAAAAACCACATGATCATCTCAATAGATGCACAAAAAGCTTGCGAAAAAGTCCAACATGCATTCATGTTAAAAACCCTAGAGAAAATAGGAATAGATGGGCTCTCCCTCAATCTGATCAAAGCCATCTATGACAAACCAACAGCCAACAACATACTAAATGGACAAAAACTGAAAACTTTCACTTTAAAGTCAGGAACAAGAAAAGGATGTCCATTGTCACCACTCCTATTCAACATAGTCCTGGAAGCATTTGCCAGAGCAATTAGACAAGAGAGAGAACTAAAAGGAATAAGGATAAGAAAGGAAGAAGTTAAACTCTCATTATTTGTAGATGACATGATACTCTACATGAAGGACCCCAAAAACTCCACAAGAAAACTCCTGAAATTAATTCACAAATTCAGAAGGGTAGCTGGATACTAAGTCAACACCCCAAAATCAATAGCATTCCTATACATGAACAGCAAACAGACTGAGAGAGAATTTGAGGAAACCATACCTTTTACAATAGCATCTGAGAAATTGAAATATTTGGGAATCAATCTATCAAAGAATGTAAAAGATTTATTCAGTGAAAACTACAGTACTCTGAAAAAAGAGATCGAAGAGGGTTTCAATAAATGGAAAAACACCCCCTGCTCATAGTTAGGAAGAGCCAACATTGTGAAAATGGCCGTACTACCAAAACTGTTGTACAGATTCAGTGCAATTCCCATTAAACTACCATTAACATACCTCACAGAGCTAGGGAAAATATGCCTTATATTCATCTGGAACCAGAAGAGACCCAGAATAGCAAAAGCAATGCTGGGAAACAAGGACAAGTCAGGTGGAATCACAATCCCTGACCTGAAATTGTACTACAAAGCTACTGTAATAAAATCAACCTGGTACTGGCTAAAAAACAGACCTGAGGATCAATGCAACAGACTGCAAGCTGCAGCCACAACAAAAGACACACTCAGCCACCTAATATTTGACAAAGGGTCCAACCAAGCTCACTGGAAAAAAGATGACCTGTTTAATAAATGGTGCTGGAAAAACTGGCTTGCCTCTTGCCAAAAACTGAAAATAGACCGACGTCTATCACCATGCAACAAACTCAAGTCAAAACGGATCACAGATCTCAACATTAAAACAGAAACACTAAATCTATTTGAAAAGAAAGTAGGTAAAAATCTTGAAGACATAGGAGTAGGCAGAGAGTTCATGAACAAAAATGAAACTGCAAGGGAAACACTTCAAAGAATCAATAATTGGGACCTCATCCTACTGAA
>PVLD010035175.1:0-12022 GCA_004027595.1 Dinomys branickii | reverse complement strand
GTTGCCTCCGGGGATCTCTTGGCACCTGTGCACCCCCTTCTCACCCCAGCACACTCATGCGGGCTGCAGTCCTTTCACTCAGGGTGGGTGAGCTGCTCCAGCTGATCTGCTTCAGACTGGTTCTCAGAGAAGCATCAGGCCCCGGGGTCTCAGAGTGAGAAGCCTGCAGAGCAGGCTCAGCCTGCTAAGCTCAGCCCTACTAAGCTCAGCTAGAGCAAATCCTCAGACTGGACCAAGGGCAGATATTGTGCTGGAGGCCCAGATGCCCCAAGCTGGGGGCCCCAGCCCCAAAGCTGAGTAGCACAGTCCAGCTGTCTGTGTGGTTCCCAGGTATTGTTCAAGGCAAGGACAGTGGGGATTTGTTTGGCCCAGAGCTGAAACTCCTCCTTGGATGTACAGGATCAGTCCAACTTGATCATGAAAGAATGTTGCTGAGTGGCTTGTTGCATATCGAAGGGCCTGCTTATCAAGCCTAAAACGGGGGAGGGGGTGATCTGACACTGGCTTGAGAGAATCTGGAATCCCCACAAGAGGAGAAATCCTAGAGCTTGGTACTAGTTGAGGTTTCTGCACAAGTGCAGTTCTAAGGCTGTACAAGTGCAGCCTGTAAGACACCAAGAAGGGGATTAGGGAGAAGAAACAGGCTACTGAAGAGGCACGTTGCATCATTCTGAGACATAGCTTGGCTGGGATTAGTGGAAAGCAGAAATATACAAGTCCATCAATAATCATTTTCTTTGTGGAAAATCCATGTACCTACTTACTCTTGGCTGTATAGTAGTACAGGGAAGTGAGTGATAGACAGATACGAGGCACCTAAGGAAATAGGAAATAAGACCTTTCTCTAGGAGCATAAAATGTGGGCTCTAGAGGAGAAAGTGGTTAAGCCCTTGAGAAAAGTCAAAAATTGGTTTTACTTTATTATTTTCTTGAAATGTAGTATGTAAAATGACTCCTTAAAACCCAGTCAGTTCCCACTTAGTTCCTTTTTAATTTTAGACATATGTTCATACTTTTTTTAAAAAGTAACCTCAATTCATAATAACAAAGGTGTTAATTTCTTTTCAGTAGGAATTGTCACCTTTTCCACACATGCTGGCTGACTCTGACAACTAATTGAATTAGCTAAAATTACCTTTCCCTGATTATGAGAGAATCACATGCCATTATTGGGGAATTGGAAAATATGGAGAAGTAAGAGGAGCATATAAATCGATCAAGCTCAGCACCAAGACATAACTGGGGTTAGCACTTTAGTAAAATCCCTTTTAGTCTTCTTTTAAAAACGCACGCATAGATGT
Source organism: Dinomys branickii (assembly GCA_004027595.1). NCBI lineage: Eukaryota > Metazoa > Chordata > Mammalia > Rodentia > Dinomyidae > Dinomys > Dinomys branickii. The sequence goes on along the minus strand of PVLD010035175.1, from coordinate 10,721 downwards.
GAGCGTGTGTATGTGTGTGCGTGTGTGTATGTGCGTGTGCATGTATGCACGTGTATGCGCATGTGCATATAAATGCATTTATAATAGAATGACAGTGCAATACTATTTTGTACCCTGACCTTTTCACTTGAAATATACTGGGAAAAATGTGCACGTCAGAAAGCATTCTTTCTTTTCAGTTTAGTGGTTGCATAATACAACAGTGTATGGATGAGCCCTATGACTAATTGTTAACAAAGAGCTCTGAAAAGACTGATAGAACATATAGCTAACAATAGCTTCTATCAATGTGCTCAAAGGAAAAGTGAAATACACAATTTGCGACATGACTGCATTTTATTAAATGCATAAATAGGAGCACAGGCTAAATGAAGTTACTGGGAAAAATTACCTCCTGTGATCAAATCTCATGTGAACACAAGGTTTTAAATGAAACTTTAATTTGAACAGTTGGAAAAGATAAGTGGCTGGAATTCTGAAAGGTTTTACCAGATATTCATCCTCATATTCCAGAGTGGAACATGCAAATGAGCTTGGTGTAAGGCATGTAAGCCACCTTATCTCATCCCAGTGAGTGCCTATCCCAAGGACGAGGATGGGGGCAGTCGGGGCCATCTACTCTGGGGAGCCTGATTCCAGGTTTGCACTGGGTCTCTGACACGGGCTGAGGGCAGTCGGGGGGGAGGCTGGGGTTCTCAGAACCTCTGCTGGCCTTGCAGCAGTCAGTTCGCTGAAGGTAGCCAGGATGAAGGATGTTTATGGATACAGTACAGAGGGAGGCAAAGGCTTCCAAGACACAGAGGAACAGGATCAGTGCAGACCAGGTTCGGCAAAGGAAGAGTTTCACGGAAGTGGTTAGGAAAGGAAGTTGCAGAATAAAAGGTGAGACGCAAGGGCTGTGTGGACATAGGCGCTGAGGGTGCTCATGGCGCTTGGAAAACAGGCTAGAAAAGAAAACCCTGGCCATAGGGACCGTGAGTGGGAGCAATCTTAAGTAGGACACAGAGGGAAATGGGGACTGCCTCCGATGAGGATGACCAGCCGGTTTTTCTACCATAGTGATAGCATATAGAGGAGGAGGTAGAGCCCAAAGAAGGATTAAAATAAAGGTAAATCTGAGAAAGATCTGTTATATCTAGGAGAATGAACTTGGCCACCACACTGGAATTCCCTGCCATGATCACTCAAAGGCATCTGGGATAGAACTGCTTAAATGAACTCAGAGATCTAACGGACAGTCTTGACTCAGTCCCCTCCCGCACCCTAGTTAAAGTTTCAGTTCCTACCACTCTGAGTTGTCACAAAATCAGCATAGGCAATTTGCAGTTATCCCAAGGGGCAAAACCAATTCACATCATTTGAAATTCATTTAAAGCCATGTTTAATTAACATAATATTTAATTCTACTTTAATTACTTTTAAGAACCCACATATTGCTTTGGGGAATTAGTAAAATTAGACAAAATTAGTGTATCATAACATGGAACATGTTGGGAATCATTAGTCGAAACCATCTGGATAGATGGCTGTCTCCTTCATACTGGATCATTGCAGTCATTGAATATTTTCTATCTTCCCTCCCCCTCTTCCACCCACCTCCAGTAGGTATTCATTTCCTTGAGAATTGAATGTTCTTTTTTTGCCCAGTGGTATTCATTTAACTTTAACCTCTCTTATGGTCAGTTCCAAGACAATACAGCCTCAATCATCTCATATATATTGTGAAGGTAATCATAGCTTCTGGATAATTGTTGGGACTCAAGAAAATTATGTACCTGATATAGGTATTTACCAAAAGTTGCCATTGTTAGTAGAACTTCCACCTAAGGGAGATGCTGGGCAGTAGATCTTCATACACAGTGGAAGAAACAGGAAGCAACAGTGATAATGCCAAACGAGGAGACAGCTGTGGGGGCTTTGCAATTCAGTTCTATGAGAAATGTGTGAGGCGCAGTGGCATGATAGTACTTCTTACCTGAAGAACACGAGCTTTGCTTCCTTATTCACAAGACACAAACATCACCTGGAATACCTCACAGCATCCACTGAGACTATGCTGTTCTGGACTCAGGCTCTAGGAATATCATTCAAGGCATCTTCCAATCATGGAGTCCAAATAGGAAGACATACAACCCTGGGGTAAAATATCATTAACCCTTTGTATTTGATCAGAAGAGGTAGCGGCAAAGCAGTGACAGATGAGAAAACAGTTTTAGTCCAGGGTAAAAGAAAACTATTCTCCTCAAGGCTCAGATTTGACTTCCAGTGCCTAGTACTTATATTGGGAAAAAAGAGAATATTTTTGTGATTCTTAATCTTGCGAAAGTTCAACAGGGTTACTGTATGAACCAGTAGTTGTACTCCTAAATATGTATCTAAAATAATTCAAAACATAGGTCTGCACATAAACTTGTACATTAATAACCTATTAATAACAGCATTACTAATAATATTTAAGGGCTAAATATGGGTCTAATGTACACCAACCGATGAATGGATACACACATTTTAGTATCCACTCAAAGGATAATTTTTTGACAAAAAACGAGGGATCGATATATGCTACAATGTGAATAAACCTTAAAATTATTATAGTAAGCTTTAAAAAGCCAGTGACAAAATACCACATATTGTATGATTCTGCTTATATAAAATGTTCAGACTAGGCCAATCTATCAGGACAAAAATTGTATCAGTGTTTGCCAGGGGCTGGGGAAGATATGAATTGAGCAACTGCTAGTGGGTCTAGGGATTTGGGGAGAGATAATGAAAATGTTCTAAAATGGATTGTGGTAATAGTTGCACAGCTTTGTTAATATACTAAAAACCATTGAATTGTATAATTGAAATAGATGAGTTTGATCTAAATATGTAAATTATCTCCCAATAAAGGTGTTATTTCAGACAAGGATCAGTTTATCTTGTTGTAAGTATGGTTATGAATAGTGTCATTTTAGGAGCTTTAGAAAAATTCCCCAGGGCTGACATTTGTAACCAGGAGGAAATAATGGAATATTTGCTTCATAAAAGGAAGTTCTATTCCCTAAACAAATTCTATCTCTGCTTTATAAATGATACAAAGTAAATTGTAAATTATTTTTAAATGCCCCATGCATTTTTAAATGGTGGTAAGTGGTCAGTACTCATTGCAAATTTCCTTCTTCTCCATTACCTTCAGTCCTTTGAAGAAGTAACTACTCTTAGGCATTCCTTATTCATGCTTTCATGTTATAAATCCATCGAAATTCCCTTTAAAATCATATAACAGGTCAATACACTGTTCTGTGCATTTTCCCTTAAAACTATACCTGGGAGATCAACTATCCCAGATATCTATTCAGATGAGAAACAACCTTAAAAGAATAACTTAAAACAATAAAGTTCTTTTATTTTGATCACGAATCTGGGGTTGCCTAGGCTCAGATAAGCAGTTCTCAGACAAGATCCCTCATATGGTTGCAATCAAATTGTGATTTGAAATGTGCTCAGTTTATATCATATAGGCTTCATCACTTCCTTACCTGGAATTTGGGAGGACATATTCCTCCTTAGTCTTCTCTGTGTATATATTCCTCCCTCGCTCTTTACCCCACCTCCTCTCACTGTGGTTTTATGGTAGCCAGACTTTCATGCATGCTGACTTAACTACTACTAGAACAATTGCCCCAAGAGGCACCGCAGAAGCTGCAAGCTGTCTCCTAACCCACCCTCAGTAAGTCCTGTGGGATTGCTTCTGCTGCCTTCTCACATGAAGGCAGTCACAAATTTCCACCAAAGTTCAAGGGTGGTGTCACAGACTCCACTTTTTGATCTGACTTATAAAAACTTGTGACAGTGTTTTAAACTGACCACATCAAACAAGGTAGAGGTGTCTTAGTTTTTCTCTAATAACTGCATGGCATTTTATATTATGAAGCAGTCCCCTATGTATAGACAATCAATAGACAAGTTGTTTTCCATATTTTGCTATTACAACAATGTGCAATAAATATCCTTGTGTATATATATATATCTTTGAAAACATGTTAGGATATCTGCAGGATACACCTGGCATGGTGGTACAGATCAGTAATCTCAGCATTCTGGAAAGCTGAGGCAGGAATGTAGCAAATAGGGTCCCAGCCTAGATGACTTAGCTATTTAGCAAGACTCTTTCTCAGAAAAAAAATTAGGAAGGGCTGGAGATGAAGCTCAATGCAAAGACCATGGGTTCAGTCCCCAGTATTGCTATGTATATATCTGCAAAGTAAATTAGTCACACTAGAGTTTCTGGGTCAAATCGAATGTGACTTCCATAAGTTTACATGTCCTTCAGACTATTTGAGAGTGTTTTCCCTAGTTTTTGTCAATGGAAGGTTAGTATCAAGGTTTGTAATCATAACATTTGCCTTGTTTGACACAACTTCAGTTCTGTCTGAGCTATTGTTCATTTACTTTCATCAGTTTTTTATTAGTTTGCTTGTCTTCTTTCTCTTTCCTTTTCCTTTTGTTTCTCACAGTTCTGGGGTTGGAACCCAGGGCCACATGCATGATGCTAGACAAGTGCTGTGCCACTGAGCTATGCCCTCAACCATAGACTCTCCAAATGCTAAGAAAACCAGTCCTGGTAATAAGTGCTAGGGGTATTTTCCATTGGTTTTATTTTTTCAGCATTATGTTAGAGTTTCTTTTTGTGTGCAGAAGATTTTAGTATTGTTATTTTTAAACACATTTCAGCCATTGATTTTGTGTATGTTTGTTTTCAATTTTATTGATTTTTCCTCTTTTAAAAGTTTTATTTCATTTTACTTGGTATATAATAATTATACCAATTTACAGGTGTACAGTGTGATATTTTGATATATGAAACCATTGTGTTATGATGAAATCATAGTAATTAGCACGTCCACAGGACATTCAATTTCTTGAACCTGTTGGGGAATTCTTACTTTTTTTAAAAACTTTTTTAGTTCCACTCTTTTCATTTTTCTGGGATTCTGATACCATGAACACTAGTTATTTTTTATAGCCCTATATGTCCTCAGGTCTCTGTGCATTTTTTTTTACTTTATTTTCTCTCCAATACTCAAATTGTGTAATTCCTATTGTTCTGTCTTTGAGTTTATTGATTTTTTCCTTGCTAAAGGTATAAGACTAAGCTCTTCAACTGTGATTTGCTGGAAGGAGTTGGAATAGGGCCAGAGATTATCTGTGATATGTGGCCAGAGTAGAATGCTTATTGTCTAAATGTTTTCTGTTTTGCAAGGCTGTCCCATTCCTGTCTGGTTCTTTTGCTAGAGAGAGCATTATCCAGAAGACTGGGAATTTCAGCAGCAAAAAGAACACCCAAGAAACTAATGCTCATGTTATTCTGTGGGTCCTGAGGTCACTGACCTGTCTGCCTTTTCCTCTTCGCCTTTCGCTCTTCTTATAGTTACTCTTTATATAATGACTAGGGTTTTTAGTTGTGTTTAGCATGAGTAATAGGAAAAAGTATATCTATTCCAATTTCTCCCAAAGAAATGTTTGAATAGTTAATTTATTGGCTTTTCCTCTTAAGGCTTCTGGGTTTATGTCATACTTAGGAAGGGCTCCACTTTGAAATGAAAGACAAGATGAGGTATGTTTGATTCTACTCTTTTCTTTTTCCAACTTTCATCTTTGATCCAGCTCAAGTTTACTTTGATGTATGGAGTGAGACTGAGAGCTAACCTTACTTCTTTGAAACAGGTGGGAAAACCACTTGATTCAGCACCATTTATTGATTAATACATCAGTTTTTTTCTTACTGATTCGAAGTGGCCTCTTTTGCAGATACCAAATTACAATGTGACTTGAGGGGTTTTCTTGGCTCTCTAGTTTGTTGTATTACTCTCATGAACATATCACATAGTGTTTTGTTTTATTTTATTTCACATGAAATATTCTATGCCAGTTCCATTTCATTATTACTTTTTTGCAGAAAGGCCTTGGTTATTCTTCAACTTTTTGCCACAAAACATTTAAAATTTATTAATTAAAAAACCTATCCATTTTAATAGGAATATATTCAAATTATAGTTGTATTTAAAGGGTAAAACATATCTTCCATTCATTTAAACCTGCTTTTGTGATCTAACACAATTGCTAATTTTTTAATATGATTACCTTTATTCCTACATCCTGTATTTTGTGTTTGCCATTGCAGTTATAATTATAAATACGATGAATTTTTCATGGCATTAAAAAATGTATGGAGGAACATTTGCAATTTCAATTTTCCTTCTGCTTTATCTACATTACTTAGTTCTTGTATTTTAATAAAAATCTGTATAACCTGAGATAGAGAAATTGTAATTTTTGTAAATTGAATGATATTTTAAATCTTAATATAGAAGCATTTGCAACCACGTCTTGTGCTTTTAGTGATTATACAGTATTTATCATCCTTAAATTTTCTGTAATACTTCTTTTAATGATACTATTAGATCTAAATTACATTATATAGTGGACCTTTTTTTTCACAATTTAGTTTGAAAGATTTCGATGTTACTAAAAATTTATAAGAAATAAAGAACTCCTGATAATATCCCTTTCCCTGATAATATGCAGTTGATTACTCCAAAATATGTCAGCGTGTGCTTCCTGAAAGCAAGGACATTATATTTCGTTGTCAGGAATAGCAACATCCAAATTAGCAAAAACTACTGATCCAGCACTACCACCCAAACTATGGAGTCCATTCAGATTTTTCCAAGTGTTCCAACAAAGGCTCTTTCTGTTTCCTGGCTCAGGGTCAATCCAAGATCATATGTTACATTTAATGTTCTGGTATTTTAAATCTCCTTCAATGTAGAACATTTCCTCAGTCTTTCCCAGAATTTTATGACCCCTGCATTTAAACAGCATATATCTTTTATTTTGTATGCTGTTCCTCAATTTGGATCTATTTAATAACTATTCTTGTCTGAACTCCTGCCGTGCATTCATGGGAGGGAGATCACAGAAATGGTGCTCTGTAAGCAAAGCAGTGTATCAGGGAGGATATGTTGGCAACTCTGTTTCAGTAGTAGTGATGATAATCTCAAGTAAAGGTTTCTGTCTCTGTCAGCTTTTGCCAACACTGTGTCACAATTGGTCCCTTTGCAATGATTAAGTATTTTGTAAGGAGATCGTCAGCGACTATCCTAGTATCTTGTTCTTCAATCAAACACCCAAGAGCTCAAGACTAGCCTGGACTAGATAGTAAAAGTCTGTCTCAAAACAAACCAAGAAACAAAATAAATCTCTCCTCACCAAAAAGAATTGTTTGCTTCAGCATTCATTGTTGATTTTGACTAAATCAACCAATATGATGGCAATTTTCAAATGGTGATTTTTCTATTTACATAATTCTGCATTCATTAGTGTACATTCACTCCTCCTTTTCTTTTTTCTTCATGCTTTTTAAAAAATTCAGTATGGCCTCAGGGATGGAATCTCACATTATTCACTGTGTTGTAACATTTTCTTATTTTTCTTGATACTGAACCTAAACTATATTTGTCTAGTCAGAGCCCTTTCAGATGTTCCACTACACTTCTCGTTCATCTCTATTATCTTCGATCACCTCTTCCTTTCTAACAGAACGTTCCAGGATCATCTTGTACTTTCTCTGCCTTATTCCAAAAATCAGTCCTTTTGCAAAGACCCTGGAGTATTTTGAGGAGAGTAACATTTAGAACCCAAAATATGTGCACTCCGTGCCCTTTAGCAGCGATAGGAAATATTTTTATATGTGCAGTAGGTGTGCAAAAGCCCATTCTCTCTCTCTCTCTTTTTCTCTGTCTCCCTCTTCCTCTACATCTCTATCTCTTTCTGCGGATGTAATACATGAGTGGCACATACTGTTATGTCCAACTCAAATCAAACACCTCATGGTTCTAGCCTTTCCAATTTTGTTTTTGTACATCTCTTCTCTGACAGTGAAAAACCTAGCTCCCATTACTATGGATATTCTAACTGCTGCGTTTTATATCTTTGTATCTAATCAGTCTCCTGACTATACTAATGACCTCCTCAGTTCTTGGTCCCCTTACCATTTCCCCAGCCCACACACGGGTTCTCAACCCTTCTCACTTCCTGACTCTGCCACATTACCACAGCCGAGAGAAACAGGAAAAAGACTTCGTTACTGTTTTAGTAATTTATATGAATGTATTTTGTTGTTTTAAGTATGCAATCATATCCCTGAAAAATGTAAAATTTACCTTCCTCTTTTCTGCTGATGTCTCCTTTGTCTGGTCTTTATCTATTTGCACTAAAAACACCCTGATAATGTGAAATATAGGATATAATAGTGGACAAACTTCCTTTATTCCTGTTTTCAATACAATAATTTTATATCTCACCAGTAAGCTGGATACTATATTTGTGCATTCTTTCTCTTCTACTTTCTTGTTCTTTTTCTGTCCATTTTGTCTTATCTCAGTGATGATCTGCTTTTCTTAATCTGGAAAGGTCATTGAATTTTATAAGACAAATATTGTTATTTAAGAAAATTATTATAACAATTTTCTTAGAGTAATTTACATGGTTAATTACATTAATGTATTTCTCAGTGTTTAATCTTTTTCAAATTTCTGGTGTAACACTCGCTGCCTTGATCTATTTTTTCTTTTAATGGGTTGATGGCTGCTATTTGTTGACATTTAATTTCATATTTTTGCATTAGTGCTAATAATTGAAAATTGAATGTAGTTTTATTTTGTTAATTTTGGTCTGTATTTGGATGCTTTATTTTTTCTCTATGTTCTGGTACAGATTAAATAGCACTGAAACAATTTGTTCCTTTCAAATGTGATGGAATTTGAGACCTTCAGTTTTAGCTCCAATATTTGAAGTGTTTGGAACCAACCACTTTTTAATAGGTCTAAAATATAACTGTTTAAAGGAACAACAGTAACAATGTACTGGGTGATTTTTACCATATGATACTCTATCATATTCCTATATGTTAATAATGAACAATCCAAAATGAAAAGAAAGTTTAAGGATATAGAAATATTAATGAACTTAATTTGTTCATTACAGGACTTATACATGATTTAAGTTATTATAATGATCTCTACAAATTTTTACAAATAAAATAATAATTAATAAATATGGAAATAACCCTAGAATAAAGACATCTTTCTTAGCCATTTTGAGAAAAGAGGTTTTTTTGCAATTTGGTACTGGGGGAAGATTTAGAAATTTATATTAAAATTTCAAAATATATGTGTATTATGTGCAATAATATCAAATAAATGAAGCTGGGTATGGTGATACATGCTTGTAATCCTAGCATTTTAAAGGCAAGGCCTGAGTTACATGGTGAGACATTATCTCAAAAATAAAAAAAATGAGTCAAAGTTTAAAACCACAACTTCATTTACAATAACATCAAATATAATAAAATAATTAGGAATAAATTTAATGAAGAACTAGGACTTGCATGCTGAAAACTACAAAATATTGCTGAAAGAAATTAAAGAAGAATACTAAATGAAAGACATGCTATGTTCAAGGATTGGAAGAGTTGATATTATTAGGACGATGATACTACTTAAAGCAATATACTGTTTCAATACCATCTCTGATTAAAAAAAAAAAACCCCAGTGGTCCTTTTTGCAGAAATGGAGATGCTGCATCTAAAATTAATGTGACACTGCAAAAATGACAAATAGTCAAAATAATCTTAAAGAAGGACAAAATTGGAACACTCATTCTTCCTTATTTCAAAACTTACTACAAAGCTTCCATAATCAAATAGTGTGGTATTGGCAGTAACATATATAGAACAATGGAAGGGAACTGAGAGTTAAAAATAAACTCTCCCAGCTACATTTGATTATTATTGTTTGACAAGAGTTGTAAGGCCATTTAGTGGAGAAAGAACAATTGTCTTCAATAACTAGTGCTGGAAAAACTGAAATATCCACATGCAAAAGAATTAAGTTAGATCATGCCTTATACTTGATAGCAAGATTAACTCAAAGTCAATCAGTGAACTAAATTTAAGAGAAAATATTATAAAACTTTTAGAAGGAAATAGGGGGAAATCTCCTTGATGCTGGTTTGTCAATTATTTCTTAGATATAAGACTACAGGAAGCAAAATAAAACATATTAATTGATTCTATTAAAACTTTCTTGAGACAGACTCTTGCTGTGCAGTTCACTCTGGGCTTGAACTTGAAGTAATCCTCCTGCCTCAGCCTTCCAAGTGCTGGGATTCCAGTCATGTGCCCCACACCCAGTCAATTTCATTAAAGTTTAAATCTGAGGTAAAGCAAAGGACAATATCAAGAAACTAAAAAGACAACACACAGATTGGGAGAAATATTTACATATCATATGTTCAATAAATGTTTACCATCTAGGGTATATAAAGAACTCCTACAACTCGCCACCAAAAGGACAGACAACCCAATTTGAAAATGGGCCTAGGACTTGGATATTTCTCCTGAGAAAATACCCAACTTACCAACAGGCACATATCACTATGCTAAACATTTCCATTCATTAGGGGAATGCAAATGAAAGTTACCATAAGATAATATTGCATATTTATTAACATGGATTTTCAAAACCACAGACTAACATTAGCAAGGGTGTTGACAAACTTGAACCTTTCACATGTTACACATTAATGATGGAAATGCAAAATGTAGATCCAGTGTGGAAAACAATTTGGCTATTCCTCAAATTTTAAACCCAGAATTACACATTGACCCAGAAAT
>PVLD010035174.1:0-12022 GCA_004027595.1 Dinomys branickii | reverse complement strand
ATGACTAAGGATGTGGAGCATTTTCTCATATATTTATTTGCCATTTGTATTTCTTTATCTGAGAAGTGTGTATTCATCTCAGATGCCCATTTCTGGATTGGGTCTTTGAATTTGGACAGGTACATGTTTTTTAATTCTTTGTATGTTCTAGATAGAAGACCTTTGTCTGAGGGACAGCCAGCTAGGATTTTTTCCCAATCTGTGGGTTTTCTTTTTACTTTGCTAGTGATTTCTTTAGATGTGTGAAAACTTTTCAGTAGGTTGAGATCCCAGTTACTGATTCTTTGAAGTATTTCCCTTGCAGTTTGATTTTTGTTCATGAACTCTCTGCCTACTCCTCTGTCTTAAAGATTTTTACCTACTTTCTCTTCCAATAGATTTAGAATTTCTGTTTTAATATTGAGATCTGTGATCCATTTTGACTTGAGTTTGGTGCATGGTGATAGACTTGGGTCTATTTTCAGTTTTCAGCAAGAGGCAAGCCAATTTTTCCAGTACCATTTATTAAACAGGCTATCCTGGGCTGAGGATATAGCTCAGTGGAATAAGCGCTTGCCTAGCAAGCGCAGGGTCCTGAGTTTGATCCCCAGTACCGCAAAAAAAAAAAAATAAATAAAAAAAATAAAAAAAATAAACAGGCTATCTTTTTTCCAGTGAGCTTGTTTGGCCCCTTTGTCAAATATTAGGTGGCTGAATGTGTTTTTCATTGTGGCTACATCTTCCAGTCTGTTCCATTGATCCTCAGGTCTGTTTTTTAGCCAGTATCAGGTTGATTTTATTACAGTAGCTCTGTAGTATAATTTCAGGTCAGGGATTGTGATTCCACCTGACTTGACCTTGTGGCCCAGAATTGCTTTTACTATTCTGGGTCTCTTCTGGTTCCAGATGAATTTGAGGCATATTTCCTCTAGATCTGTGAGGTATGCTAATAGTAGTTTAATGGGAATTGCATTGAGTCTGTACAACAATTTTGGTAGTATCATCATTTTCAAAATGTTCTTTCTTCCTAACCATGAGCAGGGGATGTTTTTCTATTTATTGAAATCCTCTTCGATCTCTTTTTTTAGAGTACTGTAGTTTTCATTGAATAAATCTTTTACGTCATTTGTTAGATTGATTCCTAAATATTTCAATTTATTGGATGCTATTATAAAATGTATGGTTTTGTCAATTTCTCTCTCAGTCTGTTTGTTTGTGTATAGGAATGCTATTGATTTTGGGGTGTTGACTTTGTATCCAGCTACTCTGCTGAATTTGTCAATTAATTCCAGGAGTTTTCTTGTGGAGTTTTTGGGGTCTTCCATGTAAAGTGTCATGTCATTGCAAATAGTGATAGTTTAACTTCTTCCTTTTATATCCTTATTCCTTTCATTTCTCTCTCTTGTCTAATTGTTCTGGCTAATGCTTCCAGAACTATGTTGAATAGGAGTGGTGACAGTAGACATCCTTGTCTTGTTCCTGACTTTAAAGTGAAATCTTTCAGTTTTGGTCCATTTAGTATGATGTTGGTTGTTGGTTTGTCATAGATAGCTTTGATCAGATTGAAGTAAAGGCCATCTATTTCTATTTTCTCTAGAGTTTTTAATATTAATGCATGTTGGACTTTATCAAAAGCTTTTTCCACATGTATTGAGATGATCGTATGGTTTTTGTCTTCGGCTCTATTGATATGATGTATTACAGTAATTGATTTGCAAATATTGAACCATCCCTGCATTCCTGGAATGAACCCAACCTGGTCATGGTGTATAATTTTCCTTATGATTCATTGCATTTTATTTGCTAGTATTTTGTTAAGTATCTTTGCATCTATGTTCATTAGATTGGCCTATAGTTCTCTTTCTTGGTTGGGTCCTTCTCTGGTTTTGGTATCAGTATAATACTTGCCTCCAGAAATGAGTTAGGGAGAGTTGCTTCCTTTTCAATTTCATTAAAGAGTTTGAGGAGTGTTGGCATTAAATCTTCTCTGAATATTTTATAGAATTTTGCTGTGAATCCATCAGGGCCTGGGCTTTTCTTGTTGGTAAGTTTTTAATGACACTTTCAGTCTCATAATTGATATTGGGTTGTTCAGGATTTTTGAATCTGCTTGATTCAATTTTGGTAATTTGTACGTTCTAGGAACCTGTCCACTTCTTCTGAGTGTTCTGTCCTTCGGGAGTGAAGATTTTCAAAGTAGGTATTAATGATCTTTTGATTTTCTGTGGGATCTGTAGTGTTTTCATCCTTTTCATTCCTTATTGAGTGAATTTGAGTTCTCTCCTTTCTTTTTTTGATAAGGTTGGCTAGAGGTTTATCAATTTTATTTATTCTTTCAAAAAAACCAACTCTTCGATTCACTTATTACTTGCACAGTTTTCTTCTTCTCAGTTGCATTAGTTTCTGCCCTGAGTTTTATAATGCCTTCCCTTCTTTGGGCTTTTGGTTTGGCTTGTTGCTCTTTTTCTAAGTGTTTGAGGTGTAGCATTAGGCTATTTATTTGCTCTCTTTCTATTTTCTTTATATATGAGTTCATTGCTATAAATTTCCCGCTGAGGACTGCTTTCATTGCATCCCACAGATTCCGATAGGTTGCACTTGCATTTTCATTTATTTGTAGGTATTTTTTAATTTCTTCTTTAACTTCTTGTGTGACCCATTGGTTATTCAGGAGGTTGTTGTCTAATTTCCAAGTGTTTATGTGGTTTTTGGAGTTCCCTTTGTCATTAATTTCTAATTTCATTGCACTGTGGTGAGATTATATGCATGGGATAATTTCAATTCTTTTGCATTTAGGTAGATATACTCTATGGGCTGGAATGTGGTCTATTTTAGAGAAAGACCCATGTGCAGCTGAGAAAAATGTGTATTCTGATGTTGTGGGGTGGAACTCTCTGTATACATCTACTAAGTCCATTTGTTCACACCTTTGGTTCAAGTCTGTTATTTCTTTGCTGAGATTTTGTCCAGCTGACCTGTCTCTTTGTGTCCGAGGGGTGTTTAGGTCCCCTATTACAATAGTGTTATTCATTATTTGATTTTTCATGTCTGTTAATATTTGACTTGTAAAGTTAGGTGCTCCATTATTTGGTGCATAAATGTTTAGGATTGTTATCTCTTCCTCTTTCAGCTTTCCCCTGGCTAGTATGTAGTGGCCTTCTTTCTCTCTTTTGATTGTTTTTGGTTTGAAGTTTACATTGTCTGCAAACATAATAGCTACCCCTGCTTTTTACTGGGAACCTGTTGCATGGAGAATTGTTTTCCATCCTTTAACTTTCAGCCTGTGGATTTCCTTTTGAGTAAAATGTGTTTCCTGTATATGCATATCATTGGATTATGTTTCTTAATCCAGTCTGCCAATCTGTTTCTTTTGACTGGTGAATTGAGGCCATTTACATTAGTGGTTATAACAGTTATATGCTGGCTTATTCTTGTCATGCTATTTACTTGTTTTTGTTTTCCTACTTTTGCTATCTGTTTACTGGCTTGTTCTGTTTGAGGGTTCCTTTCTATTGTTGTTCTTGAGATTGTGGTCACTTTTTCCTTTGTCTAGAATGTCTTTTAATACTTTTTGCATTGCTGGTTTGGCACTCATGAAGTTCTTCAGTTGTTCTTTGTGGTGGAAATTTTTTATTTCTCCATTGAATTTGAAGAATAGTTTTGCAGGATACATCAGCCTGGTTTGGAAGCTATTTTGTCTCAGAATCTGTAATACCTTGCTCCAAGCTCTTCTTGATTTCATGGTTTCTGTTGAGAAGTCTGCTGTGATTCTGATGGGCTTTCCTTTATAGGTGATCTGTTTCATTTCTCTAGCAGCTTTTAATATTTTGTTGTTTTGCTGGATGTCTGGGATCTTGACTATTATATGTCTGGGTGTGGTTTTCTTTGGGTTATGGCTCGTTGGGGTTCTATATGCCTCAATTAACTGTACTTCAGTATCTTTTACCGTGCTTGGGAAATTTTCTGCAAGTATTCTTTTTATATCATTTGTGTTGCCTCCTGCTGTTTCACTGACTCCTATTACTCGGCTATTATTTCTTTTTGCCTCATCTTGCAGCTGTTGGATTGATTTTCCCTGGATTCTTGATCACTTTATGAGATCCTTCCTTTCATGCTCACTAGCTGCCATGCTGTCTTCAAGATCTGAAATTCTATCTTCAGCTTCATTGAAGCAGTTTTTCAAGCTTTCAGTGGAAGTTTTCATTCTTGGCAATCTCTTTGGGCCTGTTTCATTCGTTGTAATTCATTCCTAAATTGCTCATGTAATGTTTCCATTTGTTTCCTGTGTTCTTCTATTCTTTTATCTGTTTCTGCTCTATATGTGTGGAGCATTTCTTCCATTATTATTTTCACTTCACTTTTTGCCTAAGAGATTATTTCTGCTTTAATATCTTCTATGGCCTGATGGAGTTGTTTCTTTACTTCGGATGTGATCATTTCAGAAATTGCAGGTATGTGGCTTCCTAGTTCTCCTATATCATTGCGTGCAGGACTTGTTCTGGGTGGGGTTGACTTCTGAGACTGCATTTTGCTCTTCTGTCTTGTCAATTTGGATATCAGATGCAAAATATTGAGCTACAAATTACCCAGGCAGCTCACTGGGCAAAGTTCCATTGCACAGGCTGCTCCGATGGCTCCCTCTCTTCGGGAAAATGTCCCTTAAGCTTTCTGCCAAGAGTTCCACTCAGAAGGCTGCTCAGATGCTGCTTTGTGGACTCAGCTCTTCCCTGACCCAAAGTTCCAGGGTGGAGCACACACGCACATGCCTCACCTGCCCAGAGTTCCACACAGGCAGACCACTTAGATGCTGCTTTGTGGGCCAAGCTCCTCCCCGACCCAGAGATCCTACATAAAGATTTATTATGCTGAACTCTGACTGTGTATGTTTATAATTTTCCATAATAAAATTTTTGGTTTTTTTAAAAGAAAAACCTCTCGCACTTAGTTTATGGACATGGTCATTGTTTAATGTAGTGAACAAGTTTTGAAATCTGACCTCCTCCCACCATGCACTATCTTAAGAACATTGGAGCACCTGGGCTGAGAAGAATGGTCCTCGGAGCCTCAAGAAGAGAGAGTGCTTGGGACACCTGGTACTCACTGTGGAGTGGTCTCTGTTACAGTTATGAAGGAATTTCAGGCATTTTTATAAAATGAGAGAGAAAATACTCAGAGAAGTTTGACAAACTCAGCTTTTATTGCTAGAATACCTTTGCAATATAAGTGATTATACATTACACTCTCCAGGGATTCGTCCATATACATATCGCACCTCAACCCACACCACGCACTCACACTGCCCTCTCCTCCCTTACTCAGGTCTCTCCATTCCTCAAAGTCTGTCCCCACTGTGACCATCTCTCCTTTATTTTGCTCTTTAAATTATTTATATTTGGGTTTCTCATATAAGAGAAACTATGTGATATTTATCTTTCTGTGTCTGATTTAGTTCACTTAGGATCATGGTCTTAAGATCCATTTATTTTTCTGCAAATAATTCAAGTTATCCTTATTGCCAAGTGTGTATATATCCCATATTTTCTCTCTTCATTCATTCATTAATGAGCATATATGCCACTTCTATAATTTAGCACTTGCAAATTGTGCTGCTATAAACATGGAGATGCAGGTGTCACTGTGATATGATGACTTCAGCTATTTCAGGAAGATATCCAGAAAAACAATATTTGGGTCAAATGGAATTTATTTGTAGATTTTGAGGAGCCTCCATAGTGATTTCTATAGTAGTTGTACTAGTTTTCATGCTCACCAATAATATAAAAATGCTCTTTTCTCCCCCACAACCTTTTAAGCATGTTTTGAGCTATCAGCAATAGCTTTTCTTACAAAAGTAGGATGGAATCTCACTATGGTTTTGATTTGTATTTCTCTCCAAAAATGCTGAGCATTTTTTTCATGTACATATTCGCCATTTGTACCCCTTCTTTTGAGAAGTATCTCTTTATTTCAATTGCCCAGTTTTAATTGGGTCTTTTCTTTTGGGCAGTCTCATTTTCCATGTTCTTTATATATTCTAGATGTTAGTCCTCTGTCTGAGGAGTAGCTAAGAACTTTTTTCCAAATTGTGTAGGGTATCTCTTCACTCTGTTGCTTGTTTCCTTTAGGGTGCATAAGATTTTCCACTTGACTTAATTTGATATGTCTTGTGCAATTGAGGCTCTTCTCAGAAAGTTCCTGACTGTGGCTACATCTTCAAGAGTTTTACATGTTTTCTAATGGATGCAGTGTTTTTGTTTTTACATTTAAGTATTTGATCCATATTTGTTTGATTTTAGTACAGGGTGAGAGATATGGGCCAAGATTCATTCTGATGTGTGAATAACTGGGTTTTCCATCACCATTTGTTAAAGAGGGTACCTTTCCTACAGTGTTTTTGTCAGCCCCCTGCCAAAAATCAGATGAAGGTGGTTGGTATAGTTTCTATTTCATTGGTCAACCTGTCTTGGGGCCAGTAGCACACTATTTTACTACTGTATCTTTGTAGTACAACTTTGCCTTCTTTTTGCTTAGAAGTATTCTGGCTATTTGGATCCCTTCTGGTTTCACATAAACTTTAGGCCCTCAAGCCAAAATTTATCAGAAGAGATTAAGAATGTTTCTACCTACTGGTAAAAAGAGGAATTCAGGAGGAAGAGAGAACAATTATAAATATATATGTGCCAAATTTTAGCACACACAATTTGATAAAACAAAAACTGCTAGACATAAAAGGACAAATGACACCAACATAATCACAGTGTGGGACTTCAACAACCCATTCTAACAAATCAACAGACCCACCAGATGAAAACATCAACAAAGTAATACCACAGTTGAGCCATACCACCAAACAAGTGGACTTAACTGTTACCTAAAGAGTATTTCATCCCACAATGGTGGAATACATGTGTCTTTGCTATCTTTGTCATTGTGAGACAGAATACCCGACACACAAAGTAAAGGGAGGAAAAGTTCATTTAGCTTAGTTTAAGGAGGTTTCAGTCCATAATCAGCTGACTCCAAGGCAGGGTATTATGGCAGACAGGTATCACAGGGGAGAAATAGTTCATGGCAGGAAGAAGGTAGCAAAGCACTTTAGCAACAAGCCACTTTTTGTCCCTTATATCTTTTCCAGGCTACCTGCCCTGAGGGTGAGTAACATTCAGTTCTTTAATCCTAGCACCATTAATGCTACCCTTCTACCATGAATCAATCCCAGCACCACACACTCTAGATCCAGCCACCTCTAAAAAAGCACCACCTAGGGCCTCAGGAGGCTTTGGGGGGCATCTACACACACACGTTTCTCAGCAGCACATAGACTTTCCTCCAAAGTAGACCATATGTTAGGCTATGAAGCATGCTTACCTGTAAGAAAATTAAAGTAATATCTGGCATCCTATCAGATTAGAACAGGAGGAACCTAGAGGCCAACAGCAAAGAAAAAACAAAAAACCAAAAAAACCTCAAGAAAACAACAACAAAATAGACAACACTGAAACTACATTACACTGAGTTTAAATAATACTCTTTAATAATTAATAAATCATAGAAGAAATCCAGGAAAAAAAATGAAAAGTTCCCAGAATTAAATAAGAGTGGAAGCACAAAATAACAGAACCTGCGGGACATGATGGAAGTATCTCTAAGGAGGGTCAGAAGGAGAGGTGTGACTGGAGACGGGGCAAGCTGTAAGGAGGGTGGGCATGGTATGTCGTTAGAAAGCTTGTGTTGGCACCTTCTGTACGCAGTTTTTGGGGTGAGTTACCCTGACCTGACCATGAAAGATGGAGTCCAAAGTAAAGTGCTAATTAGTTCTTATTTTCCACTTTGCATATACATCAGGAGGAAGAGACAACATATAGACATCATATACATATAAACACCATATGTGTATCATAAAAATACATCTGATACATATGAACATCATATATGTATTAGAAGAGAGGAGAAAAAAACCTCACAAGCACACAAAGACACAAAAAGTCGAGTCCTCATATCCTATGTATACTCTAGTCTGTATTCAGCCAGGGTACCCTTTCCTTTTAGTTCAAAAGTGGAGAGACCTTGTCTTACAGGGGTTGTGGGAGGCTGAGCTCTAGTCCTCTGCGGTTATGGCGAGGAGACCGGTGCTTGAGCTGGTCCCCTCTCCAGCTCCCTTGCCTCTTAGTGAGCGAAGCGGCTTGAAGCTCTGAGTGGACCTGCGAGCCTCTTGCTCCGCAGGCGGAGCTCCGTTAGGTTTCAGCCTAGACACCGTGGGTGTGACTCACTGGAGGTGTTTATCTCAGCTGTATGATCAGACAGCTTGCACTGTATTGGAGCGGGGGAGAGCACAGCAGGACTTGTCAAGCACCTGCTCCTCCAGCAATCTCCGGAGAAGTGTTCTCAGTCTCTGCCCTTCTACAGCAATCCTTGAAGCTGCTTACTTCTGATCTTCCTACACCTCTCTCCAGGTGACCTGTCCATGGAATGCCTTCTGAGCTCGCTGCTCCCCTTGGCTTTCTTCCTGTCTATGCCTCTTGGATGGTCTCTATCCGACTTCCAGACCCAGTGCTCAGGGCTCTGCTGAGGAGAGCTTTTCCGTGTGAAATTCAGTAGTGTTTGGTAGACAACAGGAGGGAGCGCCCACAGGATCACAGCTTGGCCACTTTTGGCAAGTGGTAGGGTTAACTCTACACTGATGCTGGGCTCTTGGCAGCACTTGAAGGGCAGGAAGTGGGCAGGGTACCACAGAGGCACAGAGCTTGGCGGTGTTTCCAGAGAGAGAAGGAGAGTGCCCACTGCTTTGGGGTCTTTTCTCTATCTCCAGATCATGCCAGCGCATCCCTGTGACAAAGTGCCCCACAGGAAGGTCAGTCACCGGTTCCAGGTCCTGTTGAGGACCATGCCTCGTTTCTTTCTGTCCTTCAGGGTCATTGGCCCTAACTCAGTCACCGCCCTCCGAGGGACTCTGTGGCCAGCCTTCCGTGGTGCCCTGAATTTAGGAGGCCCTCTCCTGGGCGTATCTTGCTCACTGGCTTCATCTCCCTGTGAGGAGAGAGGTCAGGTGGCCTGAGGTGGTGCCTGCTGGCGGGAACCCAATACAGTGGCAGCGCAGCCCCTGGGTACTCAGTCCCCCACCCCCAAGCAGCTAGGTCTTGCCCCAGGATGACATGGTTTTTAACTGGCTGGGGACAGTGCTGGTGTCAAGGGGCAGTCCTGCTTCAGTTTCCGAACAGCCCTGTTGCTGGCGTGACTTCATCCAGGTTCCTCTCCTTCCTCTTGCCTTCCCTTTCTGGACTTTGCTGATCATCCGCTCGTCCTGGGGAGCAACTTTGAGCAGCTGGAGAGAGTGCTGCTGCCCCTAACCTGCCATGATGGAGAAAAGCTGTATCTGCTTAGTTTTAAATAAAAATCAAATGTATTATATGTACTTTATATATAAGAAAATTTGTGTATTTAAATAGATCCACGGCGCAGTGATGCTTACCTTGAGTGAGGCACAGAATATTTCACCTTTTCAGAAGGGTTTCTGGTAGCACCTGTGGTCAGTGACCTTCTCCGGCACTTGGGCAAACTGCTGCTCTAAACTCTGTTATTTCAGGGTGGCTTTGCTGTTCTGTCATTTCACGTAATGGGATCATGCCGTACTGCTGCTTTTATCTACTCACTTGTTCATGAGCATTGGGCTGGTCCCAGGTTTGGGCCATTATGAATGAAGTACCTGCAGACATTTATAGCCGAGTCTTCTCTGTGATCATGGGTTTTTAGCTCCTCAGTAAATACCTAGGAACGGAAATTCCAAAGGACCTATGTTGAATCACCTTGGGTAGTCATAAGTCTGTGTAAAGGGTTTATAGAGACCATTTGCCTCTTTTTGAATAAATTAAGTAATTTGTCTTCTTTTGAGTTGAAAAAGAATTTTACATATTCTGGGTATACCCCTTTGTCATCTCTATGGGATACAAACACTTTCTCCTGGTTATTCTTTTCATTTTCTTTCAAGAAGAGCACAAAGATTTGATTTTGATAAAGTCCAATCTATTATGTTTTGATATTATTTTAGTGTTTTTTTCTGTCCTATGTGTAAGAAATCTTTGCCTACCACAAGGCAGAGTATGGTCTTGTGTGACCCTTACATGCATGTGTCTATTTCTGAGCTGTCTTTTCTATGCTACCATCTTGATGGCAGTAGCTTTATGCTTCATATAAAGTCCTGTCAATAATTATTTAAACATTAGATTTCACGTCCTCCTTTTAGATCCTTTTTATTTCCATAAACATTTTAGAATTATTTGATAATCTTTTGGATTAAGAAAAAATCTTCCAGGATTATGATCAGAATTACATCGAATCTATAAATTAATTTAGTAATAAAGAACAATATTGAGTCACCTATTCCAGGAATGTGATTTATGTCTCCATTTTAACATCTTTCTTTAATTTTTATTTTTATTAGTCTGTGTGAAGGAAATGACAATGACATTCATCACAGGGCACTGGTACACGCACATAGTACTTTGTAATTATTTTTACATCTCCTCTCCTTCCCTCCCTTCTCTCTCCCTCCATCTATTGCTCCCTTCCCATTTACAGAAGTTCTAGCTCTCTGTTTATTTCTTTTATTTTGTTCTTTAATTTCATTTTACTTCGTGTTTATATGTAAGAAACCATTGCAATATTTAAACTTGTGTATCTGATTTATTTTCCTTAATATTTTAGTGTCATGGTACATCCACTTTTCTACAGATAACTCAAATTTGTCCTTCTTTGTAGCCAGGTAGTACGCTATTGTATGTAAATGCCACATTTTCTTCATCCAGTCGTCTGTTGGTGGACATGTAGTTTGCTTCAAGACATAGCTGTCATGAGCTGTGTTGCTATTATGAGTTGTGAATCTGGGTATGCATGGACCATTGTAATATGACATCTTTTACTCTTTCAAAAGTATATCTAAAAAGGGGATATGTGTGTCAAATGGAATTTGTGTTTCAATTTTTGAGGAAATCTTAGACTACTGATTTTCAAGTAGTGTCAGTTTACGTTCACATCAACAGTGTAGAAGGTTCCTTTCTCTGCACAGCCTCAGCAGCACTTGTTATGATTTGATTTCTTCCTTTTTAATGTTTGCTCTTTTTACTAGTACATATTTGCCATACATACTGATCACATACAGTATGACCCATTTGCACAAGGGCTGTTTTCACTTTTTCCTTCTACTCTGTTTTTCTCCCTTTTCCCTTCCTTCCCCTTCACCCCCCTTCTTCCTTGTTTCTCTTCCTATTTCCACATGTTCTTCCTACTTCTCAGTATCTGTCCTCCACTGTGCTACTTATTTACCCAATAGGTTTCTCACAGAGGAGAAACAATGTGATGTTTTAAGCTTATGTGTCCAATTTATTTCAGTTAAGGTTATGGTCTTGCGGTGCACCTCTTTTCCTACAAGTAACTCAAGTTCATCCTTATTTATGGTAGAGGACCGCTCCATTACACATAAATGCCACATTTTCTTTACCCATTCATCTGGTGATAGACATACGGCCAGTTCCCAAGATTTTGCTATTATAAATTTTGCTGCTATAAACATGGGTGTGCATACATTGCTGTGATAGAATGTTTTGTAACTCTTTTGGGATGATACCGAGAAGGGAAATGGCTGGGTCAAATGGAGCTTCTAGCTCCAGTTTCTTGAGGAATCTCCATACTGATCTCCACAGTGGTTGTACCAGTTTACACTCCCACCAGCCACGCTGAAGGGCTCCTTTTCCCCCACAGTCTCACCAGCATTTATTATTGGTTCATTTTTTGATAATAGACATTCTTTGTCAAATAAGATGGGATCACCATCTTGCTTTAATTTGAAATTCTTTAAAGATCACAGAGTATTTTTTCATGTACTTATTGAACAACTGTGCTTATCAGAGTGTTCATTTCAGGTGCCCATTTTTGATTGGGATTGCAGTCTTAACTTTTTTGGATTCTTATATATTCTAATTATTAGTTCTCCGTGGAAGGAGTTGGACAGCAAAATCTTTTTTTTTTTTTTTTTTTTTTTTTTTTTTTT
>PVLD010035173.1:0-12022 GCA_004027595.1 Dinomys branickii | reverse complement strand
CCTACCACATCTCCCCCGGCATCTCAGAGAAATACGCCCAGTTTAAACTTCCCAGCCGAGGTCCCGGCATTCACGCTCGCCAAGTCTGTCTCGAGCTGGTGGTGTTTATTAAGGAGGTTCGCTCCCTTGCTGCTCACCTGGTCGCCATCTTCCCCGGATCTCTCCAATAGTGTTTCTTTACACTGATAATGAACCCGCTTACTGGCTTCAGATTCACTTTGTCCATTTCAGCAAACAATGCCACTTCACAATCCATTCAATCTTTCAGTGTATTGCCTCAGGCCTGACCAAGCCATGACTGTTGGGTTCTGGAGGAAGTCTAGCAAAAGGATTGTCACCCCGGGGTCAACACTGAATGCCTTGCTGTGATGTGCCAGAAGGATTGTCATCTTTTAAAAATGGTTGTTTCCAGTTCAATTGTTTCCTTTCATACATTGAATATATAATGTTGGGGGCTGGGGATATAGCTCAGTGGAATAAGCGCCTGCCTAGCAAGCGCAGGGTCCTGAGTTCGATCCCCAGTACGGCCAAAAAAAAAAAAAAAGAATATATAATGTTAATTGTGGACATGATTACTATATTATCAGGTAGACTATATTTTTGTAATAGTGCAGCAATACAATTTGCTTCATTTTTAGTTTTATGATGAAAAGTAAGATTTGTTGAAGAATAGTGTCTTGAAAACTCATTAACACGCACAGGAGAGTCCGTTATCAGTAGCCCCAATTTAGTTCTTCACTGTTACTGTTGGAATCACTGACTTTATATGAAGCCAGGCTGATAGGTCTGTAGTTTATTTGTTTTCTTCAAACACCAGTCAAATCCTGGTGGATGTTTTAATAGGTAGAAATAGAACTCAAACTGTTTATCTTCCAGATCTTTTAGAGAATTTCTGTTGGGTAACTATGCATGGAAAAAAATTCATTTGGATTAAATTTTCCATCCCCAATGTTTCTTCTACAGTATCATTTCCTTTCATTGTTTGATTAAAATGTCAGAAATGATATAATCTTCATTTTTTGAATAATTTTTAGATATAGTACTATATATTCTATCTGGAATTATCCATATAATGTTATTGAATGGAATCACTTAGTTGTTTTATAATGAGTCACCCTAAATTGCTAAGAATCTTTGAATTATATAGCTGAGAATGATACTTTCATGAGTTTTAGTAAAGTAGGTATTAAAATATGCAAAGTACAAATTAAAAACTCATTACTCAAAATAATGTAGTTAATTTGTAAAATTATTATAACATGAATGCAAGTATGATACACATTCCATAACTTTTCAAAAGTAGAATCCATTGGAAATATATAACTGTTAGTTAAAACTGTAATGTAAGCACATGTTAAATTATTATTGATGAATATATTTAGTATATTGAAAACTTTTTCCCAAATCTATTTGTATGCTATACTCAGGCCAAAAAAGAAAAATTTGAAAAAAGAAGTGTACTTTTCTTTGCTATATTCTGTATATTACTACAATAGTATGCTTATATTTGTACAGTCTGTTTGACTCATAAATCACGTTTGATCTCTAACCCTGTTGGAACATTACTGAGCAAGTCATAATTTTCTGCTAATAATGATAAATTATTATACAGTGTCACCTTTTATATCCAACTATTATTTTTCTATGGAAGTCATTTTAATGATGGTGACAATTTTAAGAATATAGAAATGAGTTTTTCAACAGCCTGAGTACTTGATATAAATATGAACAATTAAAATTTCCTAAAATGTTTCTCACTATGTTCAAATTGTCCAGCATTCTTCTCACATTTTACTTAGTTCTTCATATCCACTGGTGGCAGATAAAAATGAACTTTTTGATTAACATATGGAAAATTCTTGTTTTCATTTTTATGAATCATGACAGGAGTATGGCTCACCTGAGAGATTATAGAATTTGTCATCAGAAGACTCATGTCTCAATTGTTACTTAGATTATTTTTGTTTTGTTATACCAAGCTTCTAGAATTTTAAGGGGCAGTCTTCAAGAAAGATTAATATGAAGTAAAAATACGAAATTTAGTGCTTGACTACTAAACAATCTTTTGGAAATGAGAGGCCTAATAGACTTATGCTAGTTCCTTCTTCATGTAGTAATAATTTCTCTACTCACATTTGATCATTCCTTCCATAAACACATTGCATGGCCCCATCCCCATCTTTGTCAATATGTGTCCAAGAACCTGAAATGAAATTGCATTTCCTTATTCTCCACCCTTTTAAAATCTTTTCAAAGTCATATGCAATTTAAATGATGCCAGTGTCTTATAATGTCACTGTGTTATAGCAGAAACAAATACTACACTTTACTGCAAAGCATGTACTATATCTTTGTGCCTTGTAATTTGCGTGTATCTCTATATTCTTCCTCCCTAAAATAAAAATCATTTACAAATATGTACACAGTACTGTATATGTGAAATTGAGTAGTGCATGCCTAAGAACTTGTTAATTGAATTAACTAACCAAATGCTATCAATATACATATATGATTAAATTTCTATTTTGTGTCACACACATCTATCTGGAAAGTACTTTTATTTTTAAAGTATGATTAAGATGCAGGATAATTTTTAAAGGACATGGCTTGACTACTTATTATCTATGTTTCCTTTGGCATGGAAACATTTATACCTTCAGTTATAAATAAAGACGATACGTGCTTATGTTAAGTTGATTGTTGGTACATCAACTCACAAAATGTCTTTGTGGTGATGATTTTTTCTGTGCTCTTTTCTTCTGGTATAAAAAAGCTAAAGGGCTAAATGTATATTTCTTTTTCTCCTCTGCTATCCTTTGGTTGGTGAAGGGATAAAAATGTTTTTAAAATGTACAGACAAACACTGTTAGGATGTGTAATATAAGGTCACTGTCTCAATATTTTTTAATTCTTTATTTTCTTTTCCCAGTCTTCACAGTAGCTGCTTAACTTTGGTCACATTCCGTTAAACTCACCCTCCCCTCTCTGTTTTCACTGTCAACAGATAGCACACATCTCATTCTTATAAAGAAATACATAAAATCACTGACAATTTATGAGTAGAATGTGTTCAACCTTGTCTTGGTTACTTTTCTCTCGTTGCTGAGACAAAGTACCCAACACCCAAACTGAAGAAAGGAAAGGTTTATTTCGCTTACAATTTGTGGAGGTTTTAGTCCATACATGGCTGGTTCAGAGGCAGAGTGGCACAAGGCAGAGAGCAAACGTTCATGGCAGCAGAGCACAGCAAAAGCAACCAGCAAAAGGGAGGAATGGCTGCAAGAAGCCTCCTTTTCTCCCCTACATTGGAAACAGCCTCCCCCCACCCAGGGGGCGTGTAGCTCTCGCACAGTATCCATGCCCTCCTCTTCCACAGGCTCAGGATGTGTACAAAGTAAGCACCCTGGCTTCCTGCTGAATCACTCAGATAAACCTCCAGATTCCCCAAGTTGACACAATGTATCAACCATAACAAACCTAGACAAAAATTTCTGCCTAAACCATTGCATCTAATCTTGTACATATATAATTTATAAGAAATTCCCAGTATACTGCCTGAAGATTGGGATAAACCCTCGTTGATAGTTTGTCATTATCGTTCTCAGGTAGAGATGAGGAAACCGGAGCTCGGAGTAGTTCAGCGCTTTGGCCAAGGGACAAGTCAGAGCTGAGATTTGTACACTGATTTCTCTGGATACTGCACCCTCACCCAAGAGCAGCAAGTTGGGAACATTCAACTTCTTGCCTTTTAGGGTCAATAATAATCTTATATCTTACTCTTGGTCCCTGAAGAAAGAGTTATCTTTCCTCCTGTCAATATTAGACAATTGGTTTGACCTTTGTTGTTTAATCCATTTATCTTGTTTTCCATAAAGTTTATCAAATCCATTGCCTACTTACATTTTTAAATGGTTTTATACTTTGGCTACTTTCACATAGTGTTAAAAGTTGCTCAAGTCTGACTGACTTGAATTTCCTTATGTGTAGAATCCAAAATTTTCAAAATCATTCAAATTGGTTTAAGAATGATTCTTAATTCTTAATCAGTCTTCAGTTCTTCAATATCCTATTTCCATTGTCATCCCCTGATTCTGCCCTAACTAGAGCTCACATTGGGAGGTAACGTTCCCATATTACCTCTTATCTCAGTTAATCTACCTTAAGACTGACCACACTGGCATATCTCTCCTTCTTAAAATTCTCATATCACTTCATTGAAGTGGAATTTTTTTCTTTACAGGTTCTTCCCTTTTGTATAGTAGAAAAATTCTTTGTGCAGTTTGGTGATTTTGTTCTGCATGTCTCTCAAATTCCTGTATTCACCATGCTTCTTTCCTTCCCTCCTATTTCCTACTTCCTGTTAATGTTTCAAAACACAACATAACTACATACAATATGAAGGTTTACTGCCACCCTCTTCTGTCTTTCTATACTCATACATACATAACCCATCATGGTGAATAAATATGAGCTTATTTTAAAGTATTACTGATTTATATTAACATTTGCAGTCTATAAATTCCCTTGGTTGCTTGAAATATTAGCTGTAAAATTACCATCTGAAATTCTGATAATGGTTTACTGTTTGTGAATTGGTTTTATTTGCATGTGTTGGTTGTACAGTGTTAATTGAATGTAACATTTCAAAGCATGCATAAAGTATTCGTTGATCAACTCCAACCTTTGTCTCCCACTCCCTAAGCCCTACCTTTCCAATCTGCAGTAATCTGTACTCTCTATTCAGGCAAAAATCGTCTTCCACGGATGGAAGAAAATATGGAGTATTTGTATTTCTGTTTATGGCTGATTTTACTTAACCTAAGATATTCCAGTTCCATCTATTTGGCTGCAAATGACTGGACTTTGTTCTTCTTTATGGCTGAGTAATGTACTCCACTGTGTTAATCTACCACATTTTTTGCTCACCTGTTGGTGGGCCTCTAGCTTGATTCTACATATTAGCTATTATGAATAGTGCCATGATAAAGATATTTCTGCAAGCATCTCTTTGGTATGCTGACTTAAATTTCTTTGGCTATATCTCTAGTGGTAGAACAGGTCAGTCATATAATCCACTTTTAGTTTTCTGAGTAATATTTATACTGTTCTCTGTAATGGCTGTATTAGTTTATATTTACATGAAAAGTGTATTTTTTCTTCACACCCTTGCCAACATATGATATTTTTGTAATAGTCAATCTGTCTGATAGGAGACAATATGTTATTGGAGGTTTGATTTTGACTTCCTAGATGACTGATAACATTGAATATTTTATCATATGTTTATTGGCCCATTGCATTTCATTTTTTGAGAAATATCTATTCAAATCATTTTTAAATTTTAATTGTATCAGATTTTTTAGTACCTTTTATATTATAGATGTTTATGCTTTGTCAAATGAGTAGTTTAATAGTGCCATTCTGTATGTTATTTCTTACTTTGTTTATTGTCTCCTTCACTGTGCAGAAGCATTTTAGATTGATGCAACTCTGTTGGTTTGTTTTTTATTTTGCCTGTGTGCTTTTGAGATCGTACCCCAAAGATCATCGTTAACACCAGTGTCTTGAAATGATTCCGTATTTTTCCTTCTAATAGTTTCATGTCTACATTTAATTCTTTCATTCATTTATGAGTTGATTTTTGTATTGGGTGAGAGACAAAGGTCAAGTTTCTATCTTCTGCAGCTGGATATTCAGTTTTCACAGTACAGTTTACAGAAGAGACTACTCTTTGTTCGACATATGTTTTTCACCCCTTTGTTGAGAATCACTTGACTTATATGGGTTAGTATGGCTCCGTAGTATGCCTTAAAGTCAAAGCCATCATGACCTCAGCTTTCTTCTTTGTGCTAAAGAATGCTTTGACTACTTGAAATTTGTTGTGTTTCTATGCAAATTTTGAGATTTTTTTCTAATTACATGTAGTAGATCCCTGGTATTTTTATGAGGCTTGCATTGAGTATGTAAATTTCTCTATGTACTCTGTATACTGTAACATTCTTGCAATCCGTAAATATGGGAAAATTTTCCACTTTTTGTGTCTTCTTCAATTTCTTTCACCAGTGTTATATAATCTTCATTGTAAGCATCTTTTACATTTTTGGTCAAGTGTATTAGTAGGTATGTTATTTTTTGTAGCTGTTATGACAGAGATTGTTTAAATGGTTTCTTTCTCAGCATATTTGTCAGTGGTGATTCAGAATACTTGATTTTTATATGTTGATTTGTGTCCTACAACTTAGATAAAATTATTTATAAGTTCTAATAGTCTCATATTTTAAAAACTCTTCGTTTTTAAATTATGATATAGGGCATCATTCATTAAGGGCATATTAAATTTTAGATATTACTTTCTACCTATATTTCCAGCTATGATTCTGCCAATTTCTTCATACTGTTCTGTGTCCTGTCGCTACATATTACTCTCCCTAAAACAGTCTTTTTAAGAAAATATGTTGCTTTGCTGACCCAGTATATTATGTAGAACTGTGATACAAATTTAAATATTGTGTTAACTAAGGAAAACCCAAAACTAAACATAGGATGGGGAAATTTTTCATAAGCATGTAGGGATATCTCATGGAAACCATGATTTATTTTTGTACTGGAAATCAAACTTGTGACCTCAGGCTTGCCAGGCAAGAACTCATGCCTCTGAGCTACAATCCTGGGCCAGCCACAGTAAACAATATAGTTTTTATTCAGAAAAGGACTAATGCTTGCTTTCTGGCTATTGGTAGCAACTATTTATCATGGTCTCTCGTGATTTTGTGGTTTGAAAACTCTCAAGAGGATGGCCTCTAATCTAGGAAGATTAGAGACCATCTAGGAAGATCTCTAATTATTTAGAGTCAATTGCTGGCTGGTACTATAGGGACTTGAAAGCACAGCAGGACTGGGTGTCCAGGATGTCTCACTCACATGACTAGCAGTTGTTATTTGACAAATCACCTGTGTTTCTTCACTGAAGAGTTAACCTATGGTCTTTCCATGTTGTTTCCGCTTCTGAGCATGTTGTGTTGGATGGACTCCGGGCAGGAACATCCTAAGTGTGAATGTTCCAAAGAGGTACATACAGAAGCTTTTAAGCCAGTTAAAGAGTTTTGCCATACCTGGAAGAGCCTCATTTGCACTGTATTCTATAGCTCAAGACAATCAAAAGGGGAAATCAGATTTAAAAAGGAGAAAATGATAATAAATCCCACCTCTTTATGAGGAGTGCTGAGACAATGTGTGTGGGACAATGTGTGTGGGAGCTTCTGGTGTAGCCATCTTTGGAAAACACCATCGACTTCATTTTTGCTACTCTCTGTCTTTCTATGCTCCTACTTCTCTCTATGCTTCTATGTTTTTCTCTTGCTGCTCATGGATTTTTTTCTGTTTCTCACTTCACACCACATGCTAAAACCTTCAGAAGCACAGCCACATAGTGTATATGACATATTTTAAGCATTGCCAAAGTTTGGCTTGTAAATTTTGAGTTTCTGCAAGAGGATCTTCTGGATTTGTCTGGGCATGTGCATTGCCTGTGTTCTAATTATCCATGACTGGATGGTGGCCAGTATTATATGGCACAGACATGGTTGTTATGCCCACATTTTGGAGGGAGTTGAGGATTGCTCAGCTGACAGGTCATGACCGTAAAACCCCAACAGCATCTGCTACCCTATGCAGTGCTTGTTAATTATTCAGAGTTGCATTTTAACATCCCTTCAACTGTGACATCTATTAACTACCCTGTGTAAGTGTTACTGCAGCTACATACTCCTGTTAAATTTTGTAGTTTTTCTACTATTTCTTGGTCTGTAAATATTATGCACTTAGATGGCTTTCTAAGCATCAGATTATAAGGATATACAAGAATAGTATATATCGTTACCTTTCATGCAATATGGTTATTTAATGAATATATTGTATATAGTTAAGTATATATATTTGCATTAGTCTTTCATTTATTTAAAGGGAGAATTGTAATTACTTAAGTAATTCATAATCAATTTGCCTTTGTAATTGTAAGAATCAGTATGCTGTGAAATAATATTAAGCATGTCATAAGTACTCCTTACATCCTAAGGAACTCTTCCTCCACTAAGCCTAATTTCGGGGATACTTCTT
The DNA here is from genome assembly GCA_004027595.1 of Dinomys branickii. Taxonomy (NCBI): domain Eukaryota; kingdom Metazoa; phylum Chordata; class Mammalia; order Rodentia; family Dinomyidae; genus Dinomys; species Dinomys branickii. The sequence goes on along the minus strand of PVLD010035173.1, from coordinate 3,907 downwards.
ATTTTTTCAGTTTGGGAATATAGTTCATTTTCATAACTGTTTAGCAAAACTCAGGTTGTTTTTTTGTAGCAGGATAGATTCCAGTTAGTGGAAATTAGTGTTTAAGAATATCATTATACAAATTGTTTTGTATGATAGTTGTACATAGAATTGTTGTATACATTTATAGTTTGTTATCTAATTTATTTATTTGACAATGACTGAAATTTAATTAAAATGATTTCACTACTTGCTGATTTTTGCAGAAAATGACAGCAAGAAATGAATTAATTTTTGTTTTGGTATTTGTATAGGATTTTATATATATTATAACTCAGGAATTCACAAGGTAAAGAAAACAATATAGAATAAAACTTGGTCAAAAAGTCCTTATTGAGTATAAAAAAGGAGAAATATTTTAATTACTTAAATTTCAAAAATGAACATCTGTAGGAAGCGTCTAAGTATCTATTAGACCAAAGGAATCCCAGCTGAGATGTTGAACTTTCCTTTCTTAGATCTCTAGTTTTTCTTAAATTAACTGAAATATGGCACAGAATGAACGAGTAAGGAGTGCTAAGAAGGAACTTTATCCACTTTCAACATTTTCTTTATATATTGTCTCTTCACAGACCTCTTATTATAAAAGTTGACATTTGCTTTTGATCACATTTGAGTGTAACTTTACACTTTACAAATAAAACAGTATAAATTTTATACAGTGAGTAAAAAAAGAAATTTTCTACTGAATATATATTTGAGAGGCTGTTTATCATCATTGAATTCCAACAATCATTTCCTTTTCATACTAACCCCAATAGGGAAGAAGTAAATCATTTCATTTTTGGTAATGTATGGTAGGAAAAAACTACTTATTGTTACTTTTAAAAAGGCTATATTGCAATAATGGTTTAGGATAAATGCTGAACCCCATCTTCTTGGAAAATGAGTTGTCCTTTGCAATAACATGCAGAGTGCCCTAACTAAGATGTTCTACCAACAGAAAATCCAGTCAGATTTGACGAGTCATGAGATCAGCTTAGAAGAAATGAAGAAGCATAACCAGGGGAAGGATGCTGCCCACAGAGTTCTCTCTCAAATTGAAGTTGCACAGGTAAGTTTCATTGAATAAACTACATGGCTTCGTTTACTCACACATTAAAGCATACGCATATATTAGGCAATGTGTTTAGTAAAATTAAGGTGGAAGACATTATTCAAAATGATTCCTATCACTATGGGCTTTTTTGCTGTGTATATTTTAAAGATAAATCAGGTTAATTGCTAGTACCTTATTTAGCATCAGATGAAGATAGATTATTGAATTCCTCTCTCAAATGTGTGTATTCTTTGAGTCAGATGATTGGGCAAAAGAGTTCCCTTTCTTTATTCTTATAGAATGTCAGAAATAAAGGAAAATCTAGTAACAAAATATTAGAGGAGACAAAATTAATTGGATGCACCCTTATATTCTCTTTACAGAAAAAATTGCAAGATGTCTCCTTGAAGTTTCGGTTATTCCAGAAACCAGCTAATTTTGAGCAGCGTCTAGAGGAAAGTAAAATGATTTTAGACGAAGTAAAGATGCACTTGCCTGCATTGGAAACAAAGAGTGTTGAACAGGAAGTGATACAGTCACAGTTAAATCACTGTGTGGTATGTATATCTCATGGCAAAGTTTCAGTTTCCCCTTGACTTTTCTTATTAGGAAGTATTTAGTGACATTCTTTTATAATAGAAAAGTATTTTAGATAACTATAATATTATGCTGTATAGATTTAAGATTATGAAAAAATTTGAGCCCATATTAAAAGACAAGAACTTTTACCAAAATAGTAGCCATTTAAGGCACATTCTAAAAATGCGCTTTTTGGTCAGGTGTGTCGTTGTGCTTGCCTATATTCTCAGCGCTCATGAGGCTGAGGCAGGAGGATTGCTGGGAGTTTGAGGCCAGCCTGGGCTATATAGTGAATTCGAGTCCAGCCTGTACTACATAGTGGGAAGCTGTCTGAAAAATACCCTTTATGGATCTATAATTCTTCTAAGGACTATGTAGTATATAAAATGAGTATCCTTGGTTTATTTTTGTGGTACTTTGAATATATCTGTGTCAAAATCCTGCATAAAGTATGTTAATCCAGAAAGAACAACCATGGCAGTAGCTGTCATATAATAATAATGGGTGTTGGCATGTAAATTAAGTGAAGTAATCTCTAAGTCTTAAGGTTACCTGAGAGAGTTTGAAGACAAACAATATTGGACAAAGCAAGATTATATTTTAGGTGCTATTAATTGTAAATAATAATATCTTTTCATTCATCAGTGCTGAAATACTACCAGACAACACAGACAGAATTAAAGGGCAAGGAGAGATACAATTAACCTGTAGTATAAATATTCACTAGATGTTGGGATTTTCCAGCACTGTCCTATGTTATTAAAAATTCACCATGTTTGATGACACTCTGACAATTTAAAGCCTGAAATGTGAGAGTATCTACTAGAATAATATAAGTGCTTTTATAAGTCTATGGGTACGTGGCACCTCCTACCCATAGACATGTTATAAATTTACATAAAATCAAAAGCCTGAATATTATTAAAACTAAACAGAAGTTTATTTATTTAGTACTTTGTATTTTCATTTGTATTTTTTCATCTATCCAACAATATAAATGAAAGATAAACACATTTAAGTACAGTTCAGTCACAGAACTATGAATAGGAAAATCTTTCTTTTAACACACAGTGTAAAATAAATGCATATATTTATTCATGAAAAATATGAAGCTATTTTGTACAACAACATTTCTTGATCACTCAGTCTACATTTTAGTGGAATAATTACTTTAAATATCACTACCCCCTGGAAAGCAATTTGGAATATAATGATATAGAGTGATTTGCTGATATTAGACAAGTAAGCATAGGAACACATGGGGAAAAATTTAAAAATTAAAAATTAATTGAAAACAAAAATTACCCAATTACACTATCATAGAGGCTAATATTTGCTAAGTGAGAGCTGTTCATTTTCTTCTAGGAACAAATGTCTATTACCTCATAAAATTTATTAACAGTAAATGTGAGTTGAAAACAACCCCATCTTTATTAATACTAAGGAAACAGCTAGAGGCACTGGTACATCTTTTCTGTTTGTAGGGTAAATGTTAGGACCAATTCAAATAGTCTTCCCTTGGTCATCTTTGCTTCACAACTTTTGTATATGTTCTTACTTAAAATACGTTATGATATGTACGGTAATGATGACCTTGCCCTCAAGAAAACGTTTTTCACTTAAACCAGTCTTGCTAATTTGAACACAAATGAAAGGACTATTTCTCCTTTTTAGTTATAAATGTACTTTGGTCTATTGACTGGAATGACTATAAAGGCTAACAGTACCATGAGTGAACTTTAATAAGAAACGTAAATCGGAAAGATAATTTTTTAAGTCTAAAGAGTAGATCATTGGGAAATCTCTGATTGCAGAATTCACATAGTGTATGGGCAACAAAACTGAAGGATGACAGTGTTTCCCAATACTCATATGTTAGGCACAGTTTCTAAGATATAAGTAAAATATACTAAAACTCATTTTAAAATCTCAGAGAATTCACAGCATATCTAAAGGGATAGTGACACCATTCATCAAAGAGAGCATTAGGATGGAAATAGGTTATACATGTAAACTTAATTAATCAGAAAATTGCTCAGACTTCACAAAATTGTTTTGCTATGGACATTTATTTTAAAGTGAAATGAGAAAACCAAACCTGATTTTTGTCCTAATTTTAAAAGACAATTACCTACTAAAAAATATTTCTCAATAGTAATGTTACTAGAATTCAGATTTCATACTGAGTAAGTAAAAGCAGCAATATATAATGTAGACCATTATACAAATACATATCCACATATACATAAG
>PVLD010035172.1:0-12023 GCA_004027595.1 Dinomys branickii | reverse complement strand
TTGCATTTCTCGAATGACTAAGGATGTGGAACATTTTCTCATGTATTTATTTGCCATTTGTATTTCTTTGTCTGAGAATTGTGTATTCATCTCAGATGCCCATTTCTGGATTAGGTCTTTGAATTTGGACAGATACATGTTTTTTAATTCTTTGTATGTTCTAGATAGAAGACCTTTGTCTGAAGGACAGCCAGCTAGGGCTTTTATGTATAACAATATGAGAACAGTGATTTTATAGCTTGGTTCTAACACTCCTTTATCTGTTGTCCATCTGTGACTGTTTCTTTTGTGTGCTGTTTCTGATGATCCTTAGTTGTACTATCTTATATCTTCATATCCCTGGTTATACTTGGTTGTGTTTAAAAATATTTGCATAAGCTCTTTGTTCCCTAGGATGATGCTATTTTCTTCTAGAGAGGATTGTTTTTTGCTTCTGCTGGATCCTGGAGGTGAGAGTAGTCTAGGACCACCTTAATCCAAAATCAATTCTTGGGTTTTTCAGGGTCCTGAGATGGTGGATACACAAGTCACAGACTCTAGTCAAGGTTCATTTACTTCCTTTGCATTCTTCTTCAAAGGATGAAATCTTCAAGATCTCACTAAAAAGAATGATGATTTATCTAGATTCCCACATTTGATGGGACAAATGTTTAACTCATCTGCTAGTTCCAAGAACCTGTTAAAAGTACATTACAGTAGCTCTTTCCAAATCTGAACAAACCCATAGGACAAAAATCTGCCTTGAAAGCTTTTCTTAACTTTTAAGATTTCTGTCTTCCTCTGAATCTCAATCTGATAATTGCTAACTATCTTACAGCTCTTTGATGATTTTTTTCATTTATTTTGTAAAATAGATAATCTGTTGTCTCAGCTTCAAACCCATGTGTTAAAACTTAATTGCATCATCCTCAAATTCATATATTGAAGCTTTAACCATAAAAGATTGCATTTGGAGATAGGACCTACAAGGAGAAATTTCAGGTTAAATAAGGTCATGGGGAAGGATGGGGCCCCAATCCAATCTGATTGATATCCTTGTAATAAGAAAATGTACATGCACAGAAAACACCATCTGAGGCTGGAATGAAAAGATACCTGCAAGCTGGGGAGAGAGACTTTGGAAGAAATCAATAATCATGACACTTGTTTTTAGACTTACAGCTTCCAGGAGTGTAGGAAATAATTATTTTGTTCAATCCATCTATTCTGTGGTATTTTGTTATGGCAGGTCTGATTCACCAGTGTTCTATTTTGTGACGCTGGGGCTGAGACTGTGCAAACCTTCAAACTGGCTTCCCATTAAGCTTTTCAGATAGGAGGCACTAGAAGATATTAAGAGATAGGAGAAGGAACAAAGAACGTTCCATTGTTCCTGGAACATCACCCCAGAAACGTGACACCTTGTCAGCGGCACTTCTTTCCCTCAGTGGTCAAATCTAGTTTGCAATTTTCTAACTCTGCAGATCAACTTCATTGCCACCTTCCCCCACTACCCCACCCTCTCCCCCACCAAACACCTGCACCACTGGCTGGTGCTACTTTCTGAGCAGTCTGGACTGCAGCCCAGCGGGATCCACCTCCTCCAAATTTCTGAGTTTTAATAATTCCAACCACTTTCTTTTGTCCCCTAGCCCCGAGAGTGACAGCTGCCTCCTGCAGGTGTTATGTTAAACATTTTAATATTCTGGTTTTGCCCCTCCACTTACCTAATTAGCAAAGTCATACCTAGTTAACAATTTTTATACTAAATCATCTTTGTTAAAATTAGTCATTTATGTCTCCTGACTAGATTTTGATGGATACTTATTTCAGTCACCATTTTTATCTGTCATCTGTAGGAGCATTGATTTAAGTTATTATTTTCCTCTTACCAAAATTGAAAGTTCTCACAGTGTTATTATTCTGTTATTCAAACAATGGATGCACTCAACCAGTCCATCATCACCAAGGCCAGACCGTGCAGTCTTTGCTTTTGCAAACATAGATGGTGGGGAGGTCCTCTTTCTTTAATGTGTAATCGTCCTATTTCGTATCTCCATAAAATATCTCTGTTGGAGGAAATGTACATCTCTGGTCTCATTGGAGCCTGTGCTCCTTTTAGAGTGTATAGAAGGAAAGCTTGGCCTAACCTGCAGTTTAAAGATTCATGAAAGACAGGTAACATGGTCGCTCAACCTCAGGCACCATTAGCACTAATTTGACTGCCTCTGCCACCTAGATATGGATTTTGACTGAGGTGACAGATGGCCCGCTAACTTCCGTGGCTTTGGAGACTCACAGTGAAATATATGGAGAGGATCTTGGCCATCGTCTGGTTTGATGTGTCTGGTTCGATGAAGAAGCTGAATCCAGTGGTCCTATGGCCCAATCAGTAGAATTCAGGAGTAGGGGCCAGAGTTCCTGACTCCATTACAGTTTTTTCGTTCTTGGTTTCCATTTCTTATATGGCCACCTGCCCACCCACTTTCCACATATTTTCTCTTTGTCTCCTCCAAGCAAAAAATTGTCTCCCATCATCTTCAGTTAGTCTCTGATTGTCTCCTTTCTGCTCTAATTTGGATTGTGCTCCACCTAAACATCAACATTCACTCTTTCTTGAGCACATAATTGACCCTGTTTCTTCTGGTCCTTTTCTCCACTGTTTCCTCCACCCAGAATTCTCTTTCTCCATATATAACTCTCAAAATCCCACTCATCTTCAGGGTCACCTCAGTGTTATTTCCGCCATGCATCCTTCCCTAGAATACAATGCTGAAAATAATTTCTCCACCCTCTGTAATGCTATGGCACTCTATTTCTATTAGACCATACATGTATTGCCTTATCATGGTTTATGCTTCTTTAGTCTATATAGCATTTAATCCACTTACATGCAAAGACTCTTCCATCTTTGACCCTCCACAGTGCCTAGCATAGAAACTTCCTTATAACAATGAAAGTAATTATCAATTAGCAATCATGGAATATTTATTGTATGTTAAACTCCATGTTCAAAGTTTTATGTGTATTGGCTTGTTTATTTCTCCCAGTAACCCTGTGAAAGAAATATCATTATTAGTCTCATTTTTTACATGAAGAATCTGAAACACAGAGAGGCTATGAAGCTTACCTAAGATAGCACAGCTGAGGAATCAGCCACAGGGCTTGTGATGTTAAAGTTCAGGTTCTTATCGACAATGCTACATTTACTTCTAGAAACTATCCATGGATTTGAATTTATTTCACTGTTAAATACTGAAAAGATAGTCTTAATTTAAGTAACAAACATTTCAATGTGCAAGATCAGTTGTCCTCTCAGAAAGAAAGCAAAAAGGAAACACTAAATAAAAGAGTAAGATTTCAGATTTTGCTCTGTAAAGTTTTATTTAAACTTTCTAATTTGTTTGTATTTAAAAGGTAAAGTGTAAGTGAAGCGTAGTGTGGCTTATGAAACCTCTAAAACCCATGGGAGCAAACACATGAGTCATTATTGTTAGGTGGTTTAAATTTTATGAGAGTTTTTTGGAAAGATTCAAAAGGGCTGGAATCACACAAGGAGTCTCACTTTGGGGTGAGTGTGGCTTTTTATGTTGTACTTTTATCCCCTCAAATAGGGCACAACTCACTACAACAATGTCGAGTCTGTGAGATCCTATAGATTAGTATAGGGTGCTGTTTTCTCCCTGGGAACCTCCAAGACACCTGATAGTTGAGGAAATTTTAAGTACAAGGATACATAACCAACCACTCCTCAGGACAGGGCCTTCTGAAATGTTTGCCCTGAAGGAAAGACACCTGAGCAATTAGGTCACAGTTGGCCAGAGTTACAGTTGTATTTCACTTGGAGAAAAGACAACAAGGAAGTGATGGATTAGCAGCAAGGTTGAACACAGCTTCGTGTTCTCCCAAGAGGCAGCTTGGTGAAGTGTTAGGTCTAAGTAAGCTTCAGCTTCAGACAGACCCCAGACAATCCATCTGGGCCTACCATTGAATAACTTGGTGACACTGACTAAGTCACCTTGACTGTAAGTTGCATTTTCCTCTTGTGTCAAACAAGGATAATCATGCTGATCTTAAAAGGTTGTTATGATGGTTTAATAGCATATTGTGGCTTCCCAAAGTTGAGTCATGCACACATCACTGTATCAATCAGGGTAATTCTGAAGAAAGTTTAGTAAAAGGATCTGCTTTTAAAAACTGTGGGTAGAATGAAACCACCTAAGGGTTAGTTCAGGACCTCTGACAGTTGTAGGGAGTTGTTATCATGACAGGCCTGAAGGGTACAAGAGGAGGAAGCATTTCTAAAACTGGGGAACTGTTTAAAGAAGTCTTCAATAAATGATCTAGTCAATCTGCAATGATACTGCTGGAGAGGAAGCAGTAGACTGAAATACATGCCAGGCTCACACTTCTCCTGCCCGCAACCTCCTGTGGGAGCTCCCCATTGGCTGAGAACAGCCGGAAGCAAGGGAGCCTATGATGTGGTCCCATGTGGTCAGCTTCCCATTACAGGGCAGCGGGGGTGGGGTGGTGGAGAGCATTGTGGGGGCGGGGAAGTTGCGACCTGTGGAGCAAACCACCTTAACTAGTGTTTGTCAATTTCCCTCTTAAAATCAATCTGCCTTTTATTAACTGACTAAATTTACTTTTGAAAGGAGACTTCTTCAGCCTCATCCTATGCAATGACATCCATGAAGTCACAGCTGGGTGTGCTGGGTTTTTCTTTATAGTATACATAAAAATTAGTACAGCAATACAAACTATAATATGTGTAATACACTTTGGGAAGGTCGAGCTCAGCTCACGACCTTGAACATAGTTGATGCTCAATACAGTGGTTATTTTCGTTGCTGGAAGCTGCAGGTGAATGTGCAGGGAAACACTTGGTGTATATTCAAATTAATATTTAGAATGAATGTTACTATCATAAATAATATTACTATCATAATTGCAATCTTTTCCCAATGTATTTTATAGTTGGATATTGCTAACTGATAGAAAAGATTATATAAATGAATTTTTTATGTATTTGTCTTATAACTGGCCCATCTTAATGAATTTGCTCATTTGGCCCATTGATTTTTCATTAGATTCTTTGGTTTCTCCAGACAAACAAGCAAATCATCTGAGAATATTGATAAGTTTTCTTTCTTGTTATTGTTAAACATCTTGTACAGCTGGAACCTACAGGGCAATGTTGAACAACAATGAAAGAACAGTGGTAACTTCAGGAATTTTTTTCTTCTTTATGTAAAAAGCTGCTAGCTTTTTGTCACTTGTAAACATGATGTTTGGTGTTGGTTTATGAGCTGCTCTTTATCTTGTTAAAATATGTCTTCATACTCCTAGTTGACTAATAATTACTATCAGAGTGGGCTTTATATCTTATCAAATGCTTTTCAAATGTTGACAGCTTACATTCCTAGAAGAAATCTTGCTTGATCATTGTATTTAATTCTTTTAGTATATTGTTTTCTTATTTTTTCTAAGGGAGCTAGATCTTGGTTGAATAAAAGGGGAGGAGAGAGCACATACCTAAAAGAATGTTCAGACTACAAAATTACATAATGCTTAAGTACATGTTATTTAATCTGAAGAAAAATAAATACATAAGAACTTGTTAGTGAAATGGGGTTCTACATACAGTGATGTTTAAAATAACACTGCATGAGAAGTAGCTGAGGTTGCAGGTTCCCACCAGAACTGAAATATTCCTCAAAGGTCTGTAGGCTACTAAATCTGTCTTTTTCTCAGCACTATTTAGCACTCTCTCTAAAGGTGGAGGCACTCAAATTTGGAAGATTCTGCTCTCAGCTGCTTTTACCTTTTCAAGATCAAATTCCAAATAGAGATTAATTTTTGGCCTTGCAGATCTTCCTTTTCTGAAAGTAGCTCCAACATCGGACTTTTCTTTTTTGTCTCTGCAAGAAGCAGGTAAGTTTATTCTAGTATGATCCACATAAACCTGGGCCACCTTCTTGTCCACCTCTGCTCGGTGCACATTGAGAAAAAACTGCTATTCTAATGATCCAAAATAATTGAAAAATTGTTGAAATTTTTACCACAGCATCCACAAAAATGGAAAGGAGGAATTCTGTTCACAGCATCCAACCAAGGTCCTCTTCCTGTGTTTTTCTCTTCAAAGTCCCATTTCACCACAGCCCCTGCTCCTCCCTCTGTCTCTCAGAAGGTCCTGAGGCTTGCTGATCTGGGTTTTGCCTGATTTCACCTTCTAGATCCATCTTTTTTTCTTCTTTGAAGTTACCTACTCTGCATCTTCTCGCTACAAACCAGTCAAACTCTTTCAGGCTTAGCCTTTCTCCCATTTCCCAGGTCTGCCAGTTGAGGCCCAAGAGCTATCATACAAAGAAAAAAATCCTTGGTAAGAAGAGTTATTTTGTTTGTTTGTCTTCTTATAATGCATGGATGCATGCAGAGAAAATCCCCAAATGTCTGCTTACCCAGGACTTCAATTCTCCTCTGGAAAACATTTCACCATGTTATAATTTGATAGACTCAAACGCCCCCCTTCCCTACTGATGCAATTAGAGAAAAGCCAAAAAACAACAAAAACGTCCAAAACAGGGAGTCCTAGGTAATCCAGGACCTGGAAAGTGAATTCAGTGAATAATTCATTCTGCTGGCAAAATTACGGTCACAAAAAGTGCTGTCTCCTGTACTTGGCCTGATTCCCTTGAAGCTGAGGTTTACCAAAAAGCATTACGAAGGTCTCAGGAAAAAGGTACAAGAAGAACAGGGTACGTTAAGCTGTCTTTCTGCCTCTTAAAGCTGGAGTGTTTTCAAGGGCTGACTTGCATCTAGATGAAGGAGAAGGAGCTCGCCTGCCATGGGCAGTCTCTGTCCCGGCCCTTGCCCTCTGCCCGCCCCCTCCATCTCCAAAGCCCAGAGGCCCCCTCCACTAGAGTGATGAGTCTATTTTTAAAGGCTAGGCGTACTGAATGAATAATGACTTCTCTTTTTCTCCACCCTGTGCCAATCAGTGACTCATCAACCATTTTCTAAATGACTGTATTTTCATTCCCCAGTTTCCTTCACAGTGCAATATTAGAGAAGATTAAATGCAGCCCTTAGCTGCCTCCCTCTGCTTTTTTGCGTCTTGTTTTAGAGATGTTAATGTCCCCAAAATAGAAGTGTTTCATTGAATACTCATCATTTAGTGACAAGTGAAAACACACACACATACAGACACACACACATTGCGGGGTTAGGAAGAAGTCTGTATGAATTGCAAGAGGAGGGTGGATGAAAAGGAGGGACCATGTAATATGAAAAAATGTAGTATCTCAGCCAGACCCCGTTACCCACCTCTCACCCCTCACCCCTGGGTTTCCAGAGGAAGGCTCTTTATTAGGGTCCCTGTCTACATTTTGTACAATCATTTTCTACTTCATGCTAAATATTTGCTTTCCTTTATGAATGCTTCAGCTTTCTCCCACTTCTGTTCTTGGCACCTTTTCCTGCCCCCAACAATAGTTTTTCTAGTTCTCTGGGGGTCTGTTGGCAGCCGCAGGGAAAACTATTTCTTTGTTAAGGGTTTCTCTTCCTAACCCTGCTCCTGGACATAGCCGTTTCCAAAATGGGACTTGCCTTTTGCCCCAAGACAAAGAGAAAGTTGGGATGGTGAACATAAACCCATCACCATTTCTGCGATAATTATTATCCACTTATCCTGCTCCTGGTGGGTCTGTGGTCTTAGGTTCCTGAGAAACATCCCACTTTAGCGATCCCTCCTCTACTGTGGCAGAAATCGGCCAGCTGCTCTTTGCTCCCCGGCTTCACCTTACTCTGTGGCTAGAAGCTTCATGTATGAGGATCACATCAACAAGGCTTCCTAGCCCAGAGGCTTGCCGTTGGGTTGGATGATGGAAAGCCTCAGAAGGAGGCGGAGGCTGAGGAGTGGGAATCAGGAGGAAAGTGGGGTCCAGGGGTTTATTCAGCTTAGTTTCCTTTGGGGGCTGATTCTGTCCTTCAGGTCTCTTTCTTTGAAAGGGACCTGCATGTCCCTCCATTCTTCTGACAGCCTCTCTCTCTGCTGCTGCTTCCCCTACCCTGCATTGTCTCCATTTGCTGCCACCGTGTACTTAGTCTGTTGGTGAAGAAAGGTTCCTCAAGTCATCCTCTTCTGAATGTGTCGTTTGTTTCCCATCGAGACCCTGACTAGCCGCCTCCTTCCTTTCTTCTCCATCTTCACCCTGCTCCTCTGTCCTACTTAGTTCTGATTTTTCTTTCACCTCCTGAATATCTTCTGGCCTCAAACCTCTAGCATGTAGCACAGTGTGCCTTCTGAGCATCTGCTGAGTCTTTGGGAAATAGCAGCACAGGGGCCAACGAACAGCAACACTCATTTCTGGAGCAAGAAGCATGGGCCTCCAGGTCTTCAGACTTATAGTCTAAGAGTCACACATATGAGGTTTAGCTAGTGAATATGTACTTGCTGGGAAGAAAGGACAAGGACTGATTTGGAGCTGAGTTATTGATTATGGCCCAGGCCCTCCATATCACATGGCACATGTCCTGAGCCTGCCGCAGTTCTTACTCTAAACCATTCTCAGATTGTCTAAGGCCCCGGTCATCTCTACGGCAGCTGAATCTCAATAATCATAAAAATCATAATTATAATAATCATAATAGCTATCAATTACTGAGTGCCAACTCTGAACTAGGCACTGTGCCTGGTGTTTTGCTGCAGTAAATCAAATGGAAGTTTCCATCCCATTCTTAATAGTTGTCTTCCCACTATATTTGGGACAGGGACACACTGACTTCCAGTCCATTCCCGAGTCATCCCAGGCATGGCTGCATTTCTGAGTTTATGTGTTGCTCCCTAGTCCACCAGCACATGCTTCTAACTTCACTGTGGAAAGAGGTCTGGACCTCCCAGAGTGCCTTCCTGGTGGTAGATTGTGTTCCTTCTGCAAAGATCTCTGGGAGCTTTGGGAAGAGATTCAGAGTCCCAACTCTCACTTTCACCCCCACACTGCTGGCCCATTAAGCAGGTCTCTCAGTCTGCACTGATCCTTTGAGGTGCATCAAAGAAGAAAACTACATGTGAAGGGAAGGATATAAAACCACAGGAACACTTGAGGAATTTAGCGGCCACGGGGGACTCGTAGAGGTCCACCTCAGGTTCTGATCTAGTTCCCCTCCTCCTTCATGTTGGCTCCTCTTTGTGGGAGCCCTGCCTTATTCCACTCTGCCTCTTCCCTGTTGGAAGTATTCATCAACGGGGAGCTGTTCTGACCCAAGGATGCCTCCCTCTGCTCAATGTGAGGTAGCCAAATAGAGGAGTTCTGCAGCCTCTCCTGGGTGGTGTTCTGCCCACTTCTCCCTCAGGACCTCTATGTAGAAGTGTGTCCAACAATAGCTATGACTCTCTCTCTGTCTGTCTCTGCCTCTGTCTCTCTCTCTCCCTCCCTCCTTTCCTCTCCGTTTTCCTCCTCTCCCTCTCCTTTCTCCCCACCACTCAGACGTCTCCCAAGGACAAATAGTAATGCTCAAAGACAGCACAGTTATATCCAGAAGGAGAAAGAAGTCTCTCCCTAAGTGCCTCTCTGCCTTGCAAGGGCCCTTCTTCCACGGTGTACTTTGCGCCTCACATTGTTATGAGAACGATTCATTTTTCTGTTCAGTTTCCCTTTCAAGTTGCTCAGGCTTGATTCTATAGGAATGGGCTCCTCCATGGCCACCCCTTTAGCTACACAAAGTCCTAGTTAGGTGTTGGAAATGACCACTTGTAAGAGACATTGCATTGCTTAGCTAAGATCTCTTTGTCTTCCCAATCTCTGTTTGTAAGGGGGTTGATTTCATTATTCCAGTTCCATATACCTTAGCTCTCAATCTTCTGAGATGGTTGAGACATTTTCCGCACATTCTTTTTTTTTTTTCCCCCCCGCACATTCTTTGCTCTTGCAAATAGGCCATCAATCTTAGGACCTAGGGATTGACCTTTTCCACTTTTCTCTCTCACTTCCTTATCACATCCATTACCAAGTCCTGATGATGTTATCTCCTTAACTATTTCTGGAACTCATCAACCTCTTCCCATTCTTCCCTCTCTGACACATACGCTACTGCCTCCATGTTGGCTGTCGGTCCATCCCATCACTCTTCCCATCCTTTAGATGCCATTGCTGTTCACTTTTTCACTATTTGTAAATGGTTATGCTTTCCTGAACTAAATTGTAAGTTCCACAATGGCAGGAATTTGATCCATCTGGTTCACTGTTGTATCCCTTGTGCCTATCACAGTGCCTGAAAAGTGGTAAGCACCCAATATTTACTTGCTGCATAAATGAATTATTGGATCCAATTCACTTTTCCTTGAGGCTGGGAGACAAGGGCTATAGCACTGTCTTGCATACAGCACACAGTTGTGGAATACCTGTTGGATAAGTGAATACATCTTTTGCTCAAGGCCATGTAGCTAATTAGTGTCTGCACTAAATCAAGTCTTCTTGCTTAAGTTGATTCTAAATCTTGGCTGTACATCAGAAAAACCTGGAGGAGTTTTAGAAGTTCTGATACTCAGGCTTTACCCCAGACCAATTAAAGTAGAACTTCTTGATGGGTGTGGAAGTGGGTGCCAGGTATTAATATTTTTTAAAGATTTCTAAGTGATTCTGATGTGCAGCTAAGGTTGAGAACCATATTAAATCATCATAAACTAAAGTCAAGGTAACCCCTAGTCATCATATTGCATTTATTAAAAAAAGAGTTTGAAAAAAATTACTGTATAAAGTATTACTGTATAAAGTATTTAAGTTTGGTATTATAACTCAATACATTGTTTAACTGAAATACTATCTTTACATGATAAATGCTTTTATTTACAGAAAATTGCTGAAATGGATTTTGCAGAAACAGAGATGTAAGGACTGACTTATCAATTAGTTCTAGGTTTTAAGTATTCAGTTGGCATGTATGGAGGAATAAGACTAAGGAGGAAGAAAGATAATACTAATTTTAGGGCATTACTAAGATGGAATTGTACATATGAGTGCATATGCACATTCGTGTGTGTGTATATGGGTGGCATGTAGCAAATAAACCAAAGTTATTTAAAGATGATAGAGTTGGTCTTAATGTGACCTTAAATTACATAGCTTTTCTTACCTCTCAGATCACCTGTTTCTTTTCCAGTTACCTTCTTTTTCTGCACTGTTTTTACACATACCATAAACATAATCTACAGTGTGCATTTCATGTATTTTACTATTAAGAACAATAAACAACAATGGTTGAAAATATTTATCCCAGAATCCTCAAGCCCTTTGGTAGAGGCCCATTTTTGGAACTGCCGTTTGTTAAGGTGGTCTTTGTAATGTTTTAGAACTCAAAGGTTCACACAGTTCAATTCCTTTATTAGCACCCCCAAATTCAAAGACCCAATACAAAAATGGGCATCTGAGATGAATACACACTTCTCATATGAAGAAGTACAAATGGCAAATAAATACATGAAGAAAATTTCAACATCATAAGTCATTAGAGAAATGCAAATTAAAACAACACTGAAATTCCATGTCACCCCAGAAAGAATGGCTATTATCAAGAGAATAACTAATAACAAATACTGGTGAGTCTGTGGGGGAGAAAGGAACCCTTCTCCACTGTTGGTGGGAGTGTAGACTGGTGCAACCACTGTGGAAAGCAGTCTGGAGATTCCTCAGTAAGCTAGGATTGGATGTCCCATTCAATGCAGCTATTTTTCTTTTGGATATTTTTCCAGAAAAACTAAAAACATCATACTACAGTGATATATGTGCACTCATGTTTATAGCAGCACAATTTGTAATAGCTAAATCATGGAAGCAACCCAAATGCCCAGCAACTGAGGAATGGATAAAAAAAGATGTGGTGGGGGAACTCAGGAAGATGGCGACCGGGTGAGCAGCAAGGGAGCGAACCTCCTTAATAAACACCACCAGCTCGAGACAGACTTGGTGAGCGTGAATGCCGGAACCTCGGCTGGGAAGTTTAAACTGGGCGTATTTCTCTGAGATGCCGGGGGAGATGTGGTAGGG